>VXBZ01004396.1:0-35767 GCA_013399135.1 Heliornis fulica | reverse complement strand
TGGGCTCATCCCTAGCAGGCCTAGCAATTTCACTAATCTCTTTTTTTTCTTTTTTTTATTACTGAATATAACTTTATTCTATATAAATTTGCATACAAAGTTCTGCCTAAAGTGTTTTTCTTTAAAAAAAACTACAGTAAATGTATCTCTGAAAATCTAATTTGCCATTCACGTCAAAACTTGTTCTTATGCAAACAGGAAAAAAAAAAAAGATAGTATGCATCTGATATAACCATTTATATGTCGAGGATTCCAAACCTATTTTGGGTGCTCAGTATAAAGACTAAGGAAAAAATACAAATTACCAGGAAATTTAATGTGTGCTACAAATATCCATTCTAGGTTAATGTTGCTAGGCTTGACTTTTAGCAAAGCCAGAAAACAGACTGTCAGGAAACATGTCATTTCACACCTCTTGCTAAGTAAGTTTATCAAACCAATGAATGCAGATTACTAAGAAATGTGTACCAATATAATAAAATAATGCATCTTACTGCCAAAAGTTTCTTGCAAGTTACTGCTGCAGTACATAACTGTAAGAAACTCTGGTAGCTCTTATCTACTAATGCTTTTAAAAACCTGACAACTGTACTGCAGATACTTGCCAGCCCAAACTGTCATTGTAAATTAGAGATGGAATCTGAGTAGCTGGAATCTGCTGGACAGCAGCTTACTAAGAGGGCTCACACCTACTAAATAAAAGTTCTTTGAGTATTTTTATTATTTTGTATTATTTCATGCAACAAATCAGTAAGTTTGGGTTGCCTTGTTTTATCTAAAAATGCAGGAATTATTTTTTTTCTATCTTTCCTATTTCACTTCTGTTGTTTAGCCTTTTTATTGTTCCTGGTAGCCTACTTTTACCTGCTCATACTACTCAAAACTCTGCGTGCAATGTTTTCTGGTTATATATAAAATATTGGATTTGGAAGTAGGATGTCGGAACAGGAAGCTGCCCAAGTGCTTCTAATCACTACAAAATGTAGTGAGTCGTAAATCTAATTTAACTTTCAGGGAATTAATTGAGTATGGCCAGTTCAATGTTAATGAAGGAGAGGGTTTTATTACCACGTCTTTTTTCCTTTTAGAAAAATTAAAAATTCTATCTATTTCTTCTCAAATTATTTGGTAAATATTCACAACTCCAACCCTCATCCTCCAAATCCATAATATGTGTGGAAATTGCTAGAATTGAGATGATGCATTTTGTAAAAAAGAGTGGCTGAAGTAACCAAAATTTTGACTAGAAAAATTTGAAAAATTTGAATGACTAATCAAGCAAACTAACATATTTTGATATTCTCAATACTTATATTCCACATGCAGGTAAGCTATAAATAAGAAAACTCATGAGAGGAAGAATAAAGGACCGACAGATAACAGATATTTTGAGAACTTAGTTCCCAAAGTCTAGGACGTTTTATGGCTGTATCAGTGTATAAAGGTATATCATTAGGAACTAATTCGATATGGGACAATAAACTGACGCAAGCAACTGTGCTCAGACAGACCTCTCACTGAGATAGCCAGTGTAGGCTGAGATAAGATTCGATCTTCAATACCTGCAACCAGTTAATGTCTCTTTGTGGACCATTTGAAGCTGTTCAAGGAACAAGGTTTTGGCTTGGACCCTTATGTACCCAGCAGTTTGAGCACAATTATAACTGACTGTATTGGAGCTTCTTGTTGAATTTTCCTTCGTAGAAATCCAGCTTATGAATACCAAAACTACTCTGTGAACTTGAGCAACCTGTAGTAAGAGCGGATTCTTTGGCTGAAAACTACATTACTGCACTGAATCAAAATGCTAAAGCAGATATGGTTGGTACAGAGTATGTGACAGTCACAGTTTGTCAGAGGATTGTACCTTGGTACTATGTTCAGGCTGTAGTCTGTGGATAGTCAAGTGAGTGGCAAAGTAATACCCCTTGACTTTTTTGATACACTTGTTGAAATTTGGATCCGTACTCTTGCTATGCAGCACAGACTTGTTAAAAATTTTAAAAAATATTGTACAACAGAAAGCAGTTCAGCCTGAATGACTCATATCTGGAATAGTTTTAAATTTGTACAAGAAAAATCTCTTTAAAAAAGAGGTGTCATCATCAGTCACAGGAATTTATCCACATTTCATTTTTTTACATATATTATTTTATGCAATATATATGTCTATAATACATTCCTGCTGAGAAATTTGATCATCTTACAAATGTTAACCAGTTGACTTCACAGGAAGATACTGAATAACAGCTACTGAAGAGATACCATTCTGATAATTATCCATACCTGGTTGTCTGAGTCTAGCACCCATCTGTAGGCTACATATTTACATTAGTGTCAATGTTACATAGGAACAGTGTTGGAAATCTATAGAGTTTATGGAAACCGAAAGGTAGGGAAATGGAACTATCCACTTGTTTTTAGATTCTATTTATTCTGTTTGTAAGGCAATGTAAGAATTGTTTGCACTGATGCCACAGCCTTAATGGTACTTATTCTGGGACAGATACCTTGTGCCTATTCCTGAAGTTGGGTCTGTGGTCATCACTACAGCAGCAGGACTTGGGACTTTGCTGATAGGACATGAAAAAAGAGAAAAGGTTTCAGATTATATTTTTTGGTGAACAGCAGCAGGTGAGAGCGGAGATGCAATGTGGCTCATGTGCTTCTGAGCAGAGCAACAACCTCCCCCCTACCAAAACCAAGCACCCAAACTAAAAAGAGGCTGCAGTATGTCAGCATGCTGATCTGAAAATCTGTGTGTTGATTCCTCTTGCAAATGTATCATGGGGGAAAAGAACATTTATTCTGAAATGCCTTGAAATATCAGTAATCAAAGCACTAATTTCTTCATAAGCTTTTGTTTATTTTAGACATCCCATGGTAGAAGACCTGATGTCAGTGTTCATCTGTGGCTTATCGTGGCATTGGACAATCATGCTCTACAGACTTTCATAAAGTTCTGTGTGTTCCCAAGGGATTAATGGTGAAACTCTTGTTGAATTCAAAGGAGGAGATCAAGACTGACTCAGCACTTCTGAGTATTCATTCAGATTGACTTTGAATTCAGTTCTCAGATTCAAGAACTGTAGGCATATGGCCTTAATATTTCATACATAAATCACTTTGTGGTGATTTGGGTCAATTGCACATATATATATTTCCATACATGATAAAAAAATAAGAGGGTTTTCAATGTTAAATGTTTAAAACAGTTATTTTAAAAATGTATAGAAAAGGAAATGTTTACGCAGGAAATTACTATGTTGAGCTCAGAAACACAAGATAGGAATTAGGTATACAGCCTAGTAAATTTAAAAGACATATTCCAACATCACATAAATGAGAAAAGCATTTTCCTGGTACTTCGAGGATAAAATTTTAAGGGCTATCATTCAAGTTTTCAGAACACAACTTGTTCAATAAATAGGGTCAGGAAGAAATGTTTCGTTAGGTTTCCTCTGGAAGTGTAACATTTCTAATGGGGACCATACAGAATGATTCAAAAGCAATTGTAAATCTTTAGAGAGAGGATGCCTTTTATAACATCTATCAACAGATACATTGGAAAACATAAATTACTGCTTTGTAATCATTCCTGGTGGTTTATGTTCTTCTCTTAGTAGCATGGAGAGAATAATAGGCAGTTGGGTAGAAAATTTTATAAATGGATAAGACAACAGCAATCAGACAATGAAGTTGGAATATGCAAGTGTAAATAGACTTTCATTCTTTTATTTAACAGCTTGGAGAAACTCAGCTTTCTCTATTGATCACTGGCCATTTATTCACTGTATATCGTGTCCAAACGTGTGGAAGTATTGAGCTTGTTCAAATTTGAAATACATGGTTGTGATATATGAGCACGAATTTGCTTTTGAACATCTTTTTGCAGCTACAGAGCTGTCCTACTGACTGTGCCACATTTGGTAACATTCCAGATATCCATTAATAAAATTCTGAGATTGTCTGTATCATCTTTCCCAAGGGTCAAGATGGTTGTCATATTTCATTTGGTACCTGTTTGGGACCTCTACACCCCTTTCCAAAATTATCTTTTCCTATTTTTCATATAAAAAAACCCTATGCAAGTTTTTTCTTTCTTTGGAGCACTTATTTCACCTAAGGCTTTTCTGCTGTTATTTGTAAGATGTTGAGAATTAATGATTTATTCTGATTTTTAAATACTGCAGGAAGTCAGTTGAGTTTCCTTTGCTGCTCAGAAGCTGCAGATGATCTTCTGAACTTTTATCTTTTAAAACTGTATAATATTTTAATACCTTTTAATTCGTACTAAGGGAGCGGGGAGAGAAACAGAATGAATTTCCTCACTTAACTTCATGTAGCATTTTCTGTTTCTTGTATTGACCATTTATATTTTGAGAAACTTTATCTTCATAAAATTCCTGTAAAAATCTTCCAAAATATGTGAATTAAGAACTAAGCCCACCAATACTTCTCCAATGTCAGCTTTTCTTCTTTTTCTTAATAGTGCATTCCAGATAATATCACCTGAATAATTTTCTTTTTGGAGATTGAGCTGGAAAATTCTTAGGATGTAGTGCTTATGTTGTTTACTGGGAAAAAAAAGTTTCACAGCAGCAGTGAAAGACATTTAATAGAATTAAGAGACAGAACGTTTATGCCCATACATGATTCTATCCTTCTCAATGAATTTAAAATGCTGGTTATTTTAATAAAATTCAATGAGTATTTTGCTTATCGAGTTATTTTCATTCACAGTGCACAGTGACAAAGCTATGACAGCTGTTTCTCTGTAATGGAAAGGTAAATCAAGACGACACAGAACCCTTTTAAGATGGCAAATGAAATGTAAGTGAAGAATAGTTATGACAGTTTAAATATAGTAAGGCACCATATAAAGAAGTTCAACCTTTGGCAAATGTCTCATTAACATAAAGACTGTTGTTTTGTTTTTAATATTTTATGTGGAATAGACTGCTTGAAAGGGAACTATTGCCTGGATGCTCAGATCAGAGGTGGTTCATACAGCTGAAGTTGTATGTACACAATAACTCATCTATTAAAGGGATAAAATACCTGTATGCGGATCTCTTCATGATTTATATATTTTTTGTTTGCATAAACCCAGTTTGATAAAGTGGTTTTCTAAATTAAGTTTCTTCATTCTAATTATTCTGCATTACATTTATAGCTGCCCTTCAGCTAGGCTCCAGGCTCCGCTATACAATATATTTATGATTTTACATCATGAGGTGAAACAGAATTACAGATAGAAAATTAGACTTTCAGAGGACTTTAGAGCTGATAGGATATTTAAATTGATGAATTTAAAACCTACTAAAGCAGAAACCTACCTGTTTTGTTGGAGTAGCTAGCAGATGGAATGACACATGAAGACAATGGAGGCATTCAAAAGAAATCTGATTTGATTGCTTAAGACTGTAAAAATCAGCTTTAATAATATAGATATAGTTACTGCAGGCTTTTTGAGCAACTCAGAAGGTAGTTTTTAAAAAATTTCTTTTCCACATACTTTCTACTATCCTTTGTCTATGTGAAACGATTTAGATACTAATTTGATACTTATTAGTCCTAAATCAACACACACACACATACATTTTTTTCTATACTAATAAAACCCCATAAAATTTTTTACTTGCATGAATGTGCTTTTCAGGTTATAACTTTGCTTATCTCTTTACTATAGCTATAAGGACTTTTAATTAAGTCTGGTCACTCTCCTCCTGAGTAGGAGATGTCAGATGTCATTGGAGAAAAACTTGGTTGCCTATATTCTGGGTATATTTGGAGTTTACCATGTTCTAGTTCCACATATTCAACAGTAGTGGAGCAGAGACCAATACTACATAAATTTTTAAAGAATTACTTGTTTATAGAAAGTATGAATAATTTCAACTGTATTATTTCTGAAAAAACTCCAAACATTTAAGCTGAAAAAAAGCCATGCCCTAAACTTCTTTCCAACATTTTATTAATTAGAAAATAAAGAATATATTTTTTTTGAAAACGGTGGTTTTCAAAATAAATGTTGTTTAGTCTCAATATTTATTGCATTTTATACAGTGACTCTGCTAAGTGCAGTCACAAAAATTATCCAACAAGATTTCTGAAATTATGCTCCTGGTCATTGACTTTGCACCAGCTGGTGCAAGATAATGCAGATTCCAGTTAGTTACCTATTACACATGCATAAAAACATTGGTGGCAAAAGGGTGTTGCAGGTGTCACTGCAAACATAATGCGTGGACAATGAAGCTAAACATCTGTAACAGGTATAATTTGGTCTTCAGAAACTTTATTACTCTATTAAAGGAAAGAAGCATGTTGATTTACAGGTTGAGTTTGTGTAGCTGGCAGTTATTTTCCTTTTGTTGTATTAATTGCTAGCAGTTTTAATACTGGAATCACTGAGGCATAATGGACAGAGAATTAAATCATCACTTTAGATGTAGGAATGGATTTTAAGGAAATCTGCCCAGTGGCTGAAGGAAATCACAGTAGATTTTTTCCCACAAAAACACATCTTGGGTAAAACAGTTGCAAGTTTGAAAGAGGAAGGGAAATCTTGTGTGTTGTGGAAAGAACTGTTTTCTTATAAATCAGTCATTTATGTAGGAAATAATATCACTACCTTGTCTTTGATTTCAGATTACTGATTTCCCTGTGCAATTTTCATCATACTACTAAGTTTATTCCCTGGTCCTTCTAGTGTCCTGCTCAGAGGCAGCTTTCAAATATCTGGGATGAAACAGGAGAAAATATCCATAGGCTTTCCTGTGGATACTTTGTTTACACCTGTTTAAGAAAACACATGTATGACTAATGAAGTGCTATGCTGAATTAGATCCTGGGCTCATATTATCCAAAATCTGTTTTCTGACTACACAGAACACTGTAGACAGTGGCAAAACATCTGAAAGGCAGGAACAGGATAATCTGGTTTCTGAGCAAAATTCCAGTGCTTAGAGATTAATTAATGGATGAAACTTGATCTTTTTTGAGAGTATCACTTTTCATAACTCTTGAGTGTGATGTCCTCTCTGGGCAGCAGAGAATTTAATTATGTGACAGGAATACGAACATCAAGAGAAATACATGCTTGAAACTACTTTTCTCAATCCTGCGAGAGTGAAATCTTAGTCTTCTGATTTTTTTTCCCCTGATGCATATTGAAATTTCAGTGACACAATCTCCTGTGAGTTATATTAATCAAATAATAGATTAAAACATCTGCAGCAATGGAGTCAAAGAAATTAATCCAGATTTTCTTTCTTCATGTAGATGAAATGATTTCTGACCAAATCTTTAACCTCTTGGTACTACAGCGACAGGTAAAATTGCAGCTAGCATTCTGCTAGCAATAATTGTCTTCTCTGTGCATTTTTTTCCTTGTAGCGAATGTATTTTCTTCTTGATTGTAACATAAAGACCTCAATTTAGAAAGGTTTAATGCCAGGTTGTTACTTTTTTACTTTTCAGTGGTTCCCAGTGACATGAACATTTGAGTTCATACCAAACTCAGTATCTAAGATGATGTAACATGGCAAGGGATGCTCATCTCAGGTTCATCACACTTATCATTGTTCACTTTAGCAATATTTCCTCCAAGAACGATTTCTGTAGCTTCTTCTGATGTATGGCTTATTTATGTTTTGTCCTTCCTTCTTCTTTACAGTTTATAAAAGGCCCGAGCACATGAGAACTGGTCTCAAAATTTGCAGTCTGTACTCACGTCTATATGAATCAGGAGAAAAATATCCTTTCAGTTCAATCAGTCAAACTTGTTTTTAAGAATGACTGGCTAAATAAGAACAGCAATATTAGAAAGATGGAAAAATCTTGGAAGGATCATTGCAAGGTCATTTCACCCACTCTTTTAATACAATACAGAATTCCTCGTGTTTATATAATTTCTAGTGTGTATTTACCTAATGCCTTTTAAAACCCTCAGAGACAGATATTTTAGAGTCACTCATCAAACTAATTCTATGCTTTATCTTTTTACTTTTAGAAAAACTTTTTAAATTTTCAATCATTTTTGATGCAATTAAATATATTGTTTCTTTTCATACATGATAAACACATAAAACATTACTTCTATAGCCTTTGAAGTCATATTTGTCCAACTGTAAATGCTCCTTTTTAGGCTAAACATTTCTCTTCAGTTACTTAGCAGGGTCAATATTTATTCTTTTTTTTTTTAATTGTGGATGGTTTTGTTTTCTCCTGGACTGCATTTCAGCACATGACATCTTAAACCTCGCTGTCCAAAACTGGATGAAATAATCCAGTTGAAGACCTACCTTGGGGGATGAGAGAAATCATCATTACTTTTCTAGGAAAAGTTCCTCTTTCTGTTTATTAGAAGATATAGCTGCATTGCAGACATTAACATTATTTTTATTTACCCCAGCTAAGGTCTAGTCGATCAATACAAACGATTTAAAAGATTTCCAGAGGTAACTTAATGATTTACCCACGTGTCTTGACCATGTGCTTATTTCAATTGTGTCTTTTGTGAATTTAATTTATACAGTAACACATTGAATTGTAGTGACAGAGCAATTTCCTGATTGCCATCAAATGCAACAAGCAAAAACATTATTTATGAGCAATCAGTAATCTTTAACCATTATATTAACACCACTAGTCATTAGCTAAAAGTAGATTGGAAATGTCCCAATTAGGCCACAGTTTCATATTCTTTAATTAAGGGGCAGGAGCAGGGGAAATCTGATGTGTATGTTTAATTTGTGTAAATAAATCTTTAAAATACAGTAACATATCAGGTCATCATCTGATGGGATTACATGCCACTCTTTGCTGCCATCTTTAGCTGAAAAAAGAAAAACTAAAAAGGCATAGCTATTGGCTTTTTTAAAAGAAAATTTGACCAACTACCATAATTAGCAACCTGTTTCCCACTTTGCCGTAAGCATGTTTTGACTTTCAGGATCATGTCCTGCTGTTGATGAAAGTAACTTTTATTATTACATTTGGTTATCTTTCATAGTATGCAAATTACATTCTTCTGAAAGAAGATTTTTGCATATGATAAAAATGCAGATAGTCTGTAACTTTAAAAGCCTAATAAAATTAGGTGCATAACTTCTAATGACTTTGTGTATTTTAAATTATTATTTTTTCTTTTGTAAAAATTTCAAACCTCACAAGTTTCACTAGGATTAGGGCATATCCTGTGCAAAATCCTACTGAAGGAGAAATTTTTGCTGAGTGGAGATTGACATGGAACTTGAACAGAGGTCAGATTCCAGTATGCTCCTGGTTTAGTTTGCTTTTGTTTTGTTTTTTTTTTTTAATTCCTCTTATTTAAAAGATTAAATCATAATATACACATGCACTAAAAATTTAATATAGATGACAGCTGCTGAAATCTGAATGCTGACTTCAGTGTTTACACTTCTCTATTCAGCTGGCTAGAAATCTGTCCCCTCCTCTCCCTCCTCTTCTGTGGACTTACTGAGGTGATTTCTTTTGAAGTCTGATGGCAGTCACCTTTACTATATGTTTCGGAAGCTTTGATGGTATGAATTCACATCTAGTTCTTTACTGATATCTACAAACTTAGCTCCATCTCTTTCAGGAACATGAGACCTCTACTGCAGCGAAAGCCTTGATAAGCAACAACAAATGCTGTGGAGCTGCTCAGAGACTTAACATAAGAGTCAGTTCTACAGAGGTGGCTCTTCACTACAGGAAGGGTGTATGTAGCAGAACGTGTTAAGTTACACTAGTGTTGTATCACACTTTAAGACACTTTTCCATCTTTTCATCACAGCCAGATTGAATGGCCATCCATTAAAGTATTTAAATGTAAAACTTTCCTTTTAGGAAATTCTAATGACTGGAACCTGCAGTCTTGAGGTTAACAGTAAAAGAATTCAGGGAAAGTAGAGCAAGTATCAATGTCTGCAGTGTAACTGATCAGTAACACAAGGGTAAGAGTCTCTTACATAGTATTCTTTCTGTCTTCCCCAAAAGGTGAGATGTTAAAATTGCTTTCTCAGTTACAAAAACAGTTAGGGTAAACACTTATGAAAAATAGGTAGGATTTGACTGCTTTAAATAGATGGAATAAGTGGTTTGTTTGTTTTTTTTCAACTCATTTTCACTTGACAGCTATTTCTATTTCTGTGTGTGGATAACCAACATCCAGAGTTAGGAATCTGTATCAGCGAAAGTATGTGAGGTATTAAAAAGTAGATGCTTCATAAAATCAACTGTAAAGCTCAGTTCCAACTTTCTCGTTGTGTGCATCCTGACAGGCTGTTGCGGACTAGGAGTTGCTTGGGTTTCTAAAATCAATGTTTCACTGTGATCAATACACAATGATTTTGAGTTGATTTGCTGGTTGGTTTTGTCTCCAGTTACCAGGGCAGCAGACCCTACTCATTATAGTGGTGAGGCGAGTGAAGTTATATGAAAGTTTGAGACAGGATTGTGGATAATCAGCAGTTTATTGAAAGGATAGGAGATAATTCTGTTCATAGTGTTGTGTGGGTTTAGACATGCAGGAATGTGTGGCTGCCCTTTTTGTGACATTCGTTACTATTTGCACCACCACTTTTGTGGTGTCTCTGTTTAATTAGTTTTTAAATGAGTTCTCATACTGTACTTACAATGGGTCTGAAACAGAGGCCTTACCTGCTGGTTTCTATATCGCAAGTCTACAGCTTCAGGGCTCCCTCCACACCAAGTGCTAGGTTGCAGCCAAACCAACACATCTAACTGCCTGCAGACCCTAACAGGAACAGATGAAAAAGAAGAAAGTTTAGGAGCTCAGTGGAGTTCTCGCTCTTCTATTTCTGCTCCTGATAACATCACTGTTGCATGACTGATGCCTCACCATTATCTGATAAACCTGAAATTTTCCACCTCCCTTTCATTCCTAGAAATTGATGAATTACTTATACGGTTATTTCCTGCCAAAAAAAAATCATTCTTGTGAATGCTCTCTATTTGCATAATTTACATTCCCTATTTCCTAGCTGTGATCTTTTTGACATCTCCTGACTCATTGATTTTGGAATTACCAGTCTCCATTACCTTTTTCTTAAGCAGTTTATCGCTGTAACACTAATACTTACTACTCTCTTAGAATAACTACATAATTTTTCCTTACAGTCACATTTTTCCACTGAAAAGGACCTTAACCTGCATAAAGTCTTAAGCAGAGGAAACATCTGGTATCAGAACATTTCTATTGTTTTTGAAGGAATTATACTGAATTTATATATCAAATTATCACTCTTCCATAATGTGCTACTTGTCTATTTCTTGGAAGATTTTATGTAGAATATATACTTGTGCTTATAGCAAGCTGCTTATTCTTTTGATTAAATTTTGAAGCACTGACCCTACTACCCTCTACCAGGAGAGCTTTAATATTATTTTTGGTGCAAGTAATATTTTGTCCATAATCTTGCAATGGATTTTTTCCTCCCATCAGGAACTGTTTAATGGTGATTGTGGTTTGAAAGAAGAGACAGAGGGTATGACCGATTTGAGGAGAGTAGAGGATTAATATTTTAAATTTCTATAACTAGTAATTTTTACTTTCCTTTGGGAATGAATAATTATGTAAGTGATATTTGGACTGGTCCTTTCTAGGAAGTTGTACTACCTCAGTAAGACAGTTAAGCAGTGCAACTTTGCATCCAGTCACACATTTTTATGAAGAGAGATTTCTTTAGCAAGCTATAAGACAGATCTGCTGATTGAAATGCCATTTGTCTTAATACCAACAAACTAATTAATAGATCTGACCCACAGATCCAAACATCCTTATTTTTGGTGTTGTCAGTACGTGTGACAGTATAAGCATACAAATTTATGTAGATGGATATAGACATGCAGACTTATATACAAAATTTCTTTGCAATCTGAATTGCTTTTGCAAAATGTTTCCTGCACAAAGACTTTCTAAATTTTTATCTTTCCTTTATGTTCCCTTGAATTATGTTGATCTTTACACAGATTATATTTCCTGGTAGCTATAGAATCACATGTGTAAGAGGGAATAGAAAAAAAAAGATATTTAAAAGTATTACATTTAGTTTAACTTACTGTCCAGTTAATCAGAGTAATTTAATAAGAAATAAGAAAAAAATCCCAAACTTTTCCACTCACCTTTCCCTTCTTCACACGATCAACTTCAGGGATCCATTAAAGGTCAAGTGCACAGCTTTCAGCTCTGAAGAATAATGTGAAAAAGATTTCACTGTCTTCTTTGTTCTTTAGTTTACATTAAATGACTCCCAAATTCAGTGGACATGAGATCCCGTGAATGGCAAAAATAAGCATGTAGAAAATTTATAAAATAATAATAATTGTTAGGGCTCTTGGTATCATTAAATAAGAGATAAATGTAACATAAACCAAAAGTTTCATGAACAATGAAGGTCAAATAGGTGGGGTTTTTTTTAGAACACAGCTGGACTGGTATATAGAAGACTGGCTTAATTATAAAGAAGCAGACTCTTCACATTAAATGGTGTATGACCAAACAAGCTGTGTTCATTTGACTTCCCAGACAGCTGGAGTTGAATTCAGAGGCAGCTAATTGCCTTGGGGACCTTGCTCTGGCAAGTAGCCCATTGGTACTCTTAAGGAGTGGAGAGGTTTCACACAGAAAGCTTAAAAGCATCTGGGCTGCTGTTGTGCAGAATGCTACTGCTGACAGATTTACCATCTGTCTTTGAGAAAGACAATAGTTTGGGGAGCCCAGATACCACCATTCTTCAGTAGAAAGCCCTTTGTCAATCAAAAACCTCCTCATTACAGTAGAGAGCAGAACTTGAATTATAGTTAAGTGCACTAAGTAAAAAAGAGCTATGAAGACATTAGTTTACTTGCATTTGCGTATGGCCAGGTGAAAAACCCTGTAACATTAGGAAACAGCAATCTGTAAACACACTGGTATCATCACTTGTATCAGCTAAGCTTTCTCTGTGCACATAGTTTGACAGATCTGCAACAGTCACCGTGCCCATGTCCCCACAAGAAAGAGTTGTGTTGTAATAACAGAGAGTAATGAATTCAGAATGTATCCTATGCTATGCTAGATAATTCAGATACATAGTTTTGCAAATTGTCTTAGACTTTAAAATGTAATTTCTTTCATTCTTATGTCTGTAACTGTCGTGGTTTAACCCGGCAGGCAGCCAAAGACCATGCAGCCCCTCGTTTGCTCCCCGCCTACTGACAGTGATGAGGGAGAAACTCAGAGAAAAAAACATAAAATTCATGGTTTGAGATAAAGACAGTTTAATACATCAGAGAATGAAGATAAACTAATGGTAAAAGTATATACAAAACAAGTTATGTTCGATGTGATTGCTGCTGACACTTAAACCATTCCTGAGCTGCAATCACAGCGCCCCAACCAACTCCCCCCAGTTTATATACTAAACATGATCTTATATGGTATAGAATATCCCTCTGGCCATCTTGGGTCAGATGTTCTGGTTATGTTCCCTCCTGGCGTCTTAGATACCTCCTCTCTGTCAGACCACAGGAAGCTGAAAAGTTTTGACATAGCATGGGCATAGCATAGCAATATTTTTTTTGTTATATCAGTCTATTATCAACATTACTCTCATCCTAAATACAAACCACAGACCTATACCAGCTACTAGGAAGAAAATTACTTCTATGCCTGCTGAAAACAGGACAGTAGTCAATAGAATGGATTATATCTACCTTACAAGGGAATAACCTTAGGAAAAAGAAAAGGATGTGTTTTTATTCCTGTAAACTTGAATGTGCACTCATGCCGGTACATAAAATTATGACTATGTCTTTTGAGTAGTGCAATTTTAAAAGAATTAATCAAAGTTAGGAACAAATTAAAGATTTTTTTCTTAAAAGCTGCTGTACACAAATATTTTTAGCACTCCAAATGCAAACATAAACTTGCAAATACAGATCTAATTTAATACCACAGGTCTGAATGACATGTGTTCATCTCAACAGTTCACAAAACTGTTAAAAATTATGAAGAATGGAATTAAGGATTCTTTAAATAGTACTCTTTCTTAAGCCTGAAAGCGAGTCTGTATGTTTCCATGACTCCAGTGCTTTCCTGAAAGATCTAAAAAATTATACCCAGCTGATCTCATTGTATTGATATGGTCAATTAGTAAGTGTGCATTGGGTGTTTAAGGGTGTTTAAAGGCAATAAATGTTTACTTTGTGATCCATGTTCATGAAAGCCAAGTTTCAGATTAATATGAAGAACACAGGAATGCTGAATATATTATATACATATGTATTAAACACGCACATATTATATATATGTGTGTATAGATATATTGTTTATCACAAAAGTTTGTCACAAGTATAGGAAGCTGGATACAGGGAGTTGTTCTAAATTATTTTTTTTTTTTAGAAACTCTCATGTTTTCTTACCCTAGGTATTACACCACAAATCTAGAGGGAGAGATGAGGGATATATGCCAGGAGTTTCCTTCAAGCTTGTGTGGCTGCAAAACACTAAAACTCAGCTTCTTCTCCATACATGTGGTACAGAAAAAACACATTGCCAGATACAGGGAAAGATGAAGTTTAGTAATGGGGCCTGAAAACTCTACCCAGTGTATTAACATGGTGCCATTATGAAGAAAGAACTATCTGTATGTGAGAAGGTAAAGGCAGTATTGCTGCCTGGTCTGCTGATTACAGCTTTCTTATGAAAATACAAGCCCTGGTTTCCAGTTGCTTTTTTTTCTAGGGTTGTTTCAGTATTTTAGTGCAGAGTGCTTGCCCTCAAAGCTTATTACATACATCCAAGAGATAGAAAGAAAAAAATGGATTGACTGTTCCAGTGTTGAGGAAGGCCCTGAGTTTAAGCGTTCTAATGAAACACAGGTTTACCACTGGCCATGTTTTAAAAGAAAAGGGAAATTGGCTTCTCTTCTCTCAGGGGAGCAGCTTAGTTTTTTACTTCAAGGGAAAGGTTCAGGACTTCAAATTCCACCTTAGAATACATACCCTAATGTAAACTTCAGAAAGACTTAAGTTATTCAGATTAAGCACTGTATTGTCAGTGAAAGAATCTAAGAGTTGGCTTATTTTTCATGCTGAGATACTTTCAGTACAGAGCTAGATCATGTAGTGCCATACTGCATACATGTTGCAGTCTACTGAGTTGATATATCAATGTCAAAAAAAGGTGAGAGTGTCAAACAATGTGCTCTCTCCATCAGTTCTTATTCTCCAGTTTAAGCATATCCCTGGTTCAGCAGGATGACTGCTGCATATCTCTTTCTTGAAAGGGTGATTTCCTCCAGACATGGCATAGGACGTTTATGTGGAGCTTTGAGTTAGACTGGTGGCCATATGCCACATGCCCCAAATCCATTTAAGGGGCTGGCTCTTAATCTGTCTCTCCCAGCTTTCCATCACCGAAATGGCAATCACAGTATCACTCCACTTCAGAGAGGGTAAACGTGTTACTGGTAATCTACTAGTTTCCACAGCTATGTAGCTCAAATAAGTAGATATATAAAACTTCACTTGTGCAATTTAAAATAAGAAAATATTCCTATTTAGGAAGGGCTCTCAGCCACAGTGTTTTAGTTGTGTAGAGGCTAGATGTTCTGTTTTTGCTGAAGTGTCTTTGTCTAGTTAAACCACTGTAAATCTGTGAACATATGGAAATCAGTCTCCTACTGAAGGGAGGGTAAGCTAGTTATTAAAATAACTAGCTATTAGCGATTATATTATTAGCTATTAGCTACATTACTATATTATATTCTTATTATATTAGCTATTAAATAGAAACTAGCTCTCTTCTAAAGTTTTCTTAAGGTAGGCAAAATAATCTCAGCTGATTCTTCATGATTCTATTGTTTTGCCTACAGTAATCATGGGCAAATGATGTTTTTTCTTTGTTTCTTCGTACTACCAAGACAGTGTCTCCTTTCTGACAAAGCAGAAACTTCTTTTTTGTTTTGCAATTCTGCTAGCAAGTTCTATCAGAAATTCTTTTATATACAGTTAGGGAAGGATATTGTGACAACACTTGAATTGCTCTCATCTATCTTAATTATCTGTATGACATTTAGTCTATTCCCCCACTGACACATTGTTTTATGGTTTTGACATTAATTAATTTATTGTGCATTAAGGGCAGTTCAAGCAAATACAGAAACAATAGTTACATTATGATGTTACCTCAGTCCTCCAGATCAAAATTTCCTGATTATCATATTGCTTCATTGTGGCTTATGTTATGGTTGAGGTTCAGAGAAGCCAAGAAGGGAGAAAACTTCTTGAAAGACTGAGTACTGAACAAGCTCCAGATCTCCCCTGCAATCAAATGGACACTGCTGACTAGAACCTTCATGATGTGATACTTCAGTACAAATCTGCACTTGGCTACAACCAATACAGTTGTGTAGATATAGCCAGATAGACTGATAGCTGCAATCAATCTCCCACAATGAGATGTGTGTAGGAATTTGAAGACAATTTAGTCTTCAGTGTACTGGGTAGCTGCTCTTCAACCTTAAAGGGAGTGTAGAGTGAGTAGACATACAGCTTTGTCTTGGGGTATGCTCAGTGGAGTCTCAACCTCAAGAGCTCTGAGAGGATTGATAGATATTTTACTTAAGTCTCTCGAGGACTCACAGACTAAACATTACTCTTTCACATTTGCATGCCCAACAAATCATGTTTGTCACAAAGCAGAGTTGACAGCTGTCCTTTATTAGGAATGGTTCATCAGTTAGAACACAGACACAGTGATCTGGTAACTTGCATTCTATATTCTTCCTTGAATCACAATGCAATGGAGGAATATGCCTCAAGTTATTTTTATATAATACTCAGCATATAAGTAGAAAAAAATGCCAGTACTCGAATATCCTGTACCAGGCAGAGTGTTAAAATTATTCTAAGCATTTGGAAGAGTACAAAGTACAAGAAATTGTTTGGGAACAGCCAGCATCAATTTACCAAGTGCAAATTATGCCTCACTAACCTGATTGTCTTACCTGATGACTGGCTGCAAGGCTAAGAAAGAACAGTGACTGTTGTGTAATTTGACTTTACCAAGGACTTTGACATGGTTTGATATAACACTGTTGCAAGCAAATTAATGAGGTATGGACTTACAAGTGGACTCTAAGTTGTCTGGAACATTAGCTGGAGCAGACAGATGTGATCTGTGATACAGAGTCTGAACAATGGCTGGTTACAGGTGGTGTCCTTCAGTGATGGCTACCAGGGCAATGATGTTTAACACTTTTATTAATGAACTGGAATGGATGGGATAAGGTGGGACCAGAATTTGTCTCAAACTGTGAGTAGAGATCAGTGCTGTGGAGGATAGGGACATCATTTAGAGGAACCTTGACAGACTGGAGAAATGGCCTAGAGAGACTTCATAAAGTTTAACAAAGGCAAATGCAAAGTCTACAACTTGTAGGGGATAACACCATGGAACTGCACCAGCTGAAAGCAAAGTGGATGGAAAGCAGTTTTTCAGAAAAGTACCTCAGTCCTCTGCTACACAAGAATTTGAACATGATTCAGTAGTCAGCTCCCACTGCAGAAAACCCCAGCCACTTTCTGTGCTGTATTAGCATGAGCACTGCCCAGAGGTCTGGGGAAAAAGATCCTTGCCCTCTACTGAATGTCTACTGTGAGATCACATCTGGAGTAGTGTCCTGATCTGGGCTTCCTGTGCAAGAAAGACATGAGCATTCTGGAGCAAGCTCTTTGAAGAGCCACCAAAATGATCAGGGAGATGGATCTTGCCTTGTTTTTTACTTCTCAGATGGAGTTGTCTCACAGAGGACAATACAGCTGGAGGAACATGATGAAACTCAGTATCCAGAATAAGACATGTTAGAGTTTTCAATCAGTTACCTATTCCTCATATAATCTTCCACCTTCCTATTAGTGTTTGCAAACAGCCAGAACTTATTCTTGAAATCTGTAATATTGCCCTGATTGAAATAGGCCAGCACAGTTTCATATGTAGACCATAAATAAAACAAGTTTCATATGTAGACCACAAATAAAACAATAGTACATTCATAGTAGCAACAGCTCATTGGAAAGGGACAAACTGTTACAATACTTTCCTTGGATTATTAGCAATGAACATAACTTCAGAGAAAGGAAATAAATACCATTTTTGGAAAAAAAGAAAAGAAATATTTTGTGTAGATCCCACCTTTTCTATTCTATGAAAATATTTGCATTAATAATTTAAAGTCCTTGTGAAAGATCATGACATATTACCATAGTCAATCTTTCCCATTTTTGACCATTTCTTCAACTTACTGGAAAGCAAATAAACTGTGAAAGCTCTTGCTACCAGAAGAAACCTACAAGTGCTTCTTACATTAGTTATTGATATGAATACATTATGGGGCAATTGAAACAAAATAAACATGTACAGCTTATTACTTGCAAATTCACTTTCTGTTTTGGAGAATACACCTAAATTCAGAAGAATTCAGCTGCTGCCTACATTCCAAAGAAGGTCAGAATGACAGAACACAATTGTGAAAACTATCACATGTGGTTACGCTTGCTGTAATCTCCCTTCTAAAAAATATACCTGAAAGCTCTAGCATAGATGTGACCTTTGAAAGAGAACCCATTCCCAATGAAGTGGTATTGTGCCTGATCTCTAAGCTACGTATATAAACCCTGACAATTCTTTTTAGATTTTTATGTCAAATACTTCCTAATGTGAAGTTATGGATTTGGTGACTTTCATAAATAATGCCGTGTGATAAAGCATTGGCTGTATCATTCGCACCTCCTTCACAAACCCAGCCAGGATGCAGGCCAGCTGTTGGTAATTGGATCTTGCATGTTATTACGCTTGTATCTTTGCTATCACTCAGTCGTCTTTTTGCATTCCATTGCTGAATTTCCTTTGTGCTGCGGCTTTTTCTCTACATGTTATTTGTGTATTTAAAATGAACCGTGCAAAGAAATATTTCCATAACCATGGTGACACTGTAATATTATGCACACTTACAAAGTACAAAGGTAACTCTACCAGACTGGTATTTTCTGTGATCAATTGCTGGAAATTTTATTTTTTTTTTTTTTTTTTTTAATAAGAGGCAGAATGGAACGTGCTGAGTATTTCCAGATCTACTTACAGTGGAGTTGCTACTATAAATTAATCCAATACTTCTTCAGCAGAAGGGATGATCTCTGCATTGCTGTGCCCATGTTGACAACTATTACTAGTTTTTCCCGAGTCTTGGAATATGATGTAGTTTTTACTATTTTTAATGGCAAATGCTTCTGGAGTCTCCTGAATACGTAAGAAGTTCAGTTTGTAAATCTTATCACCCACAGTTATGTTATCTTACAGAATCACAGAACATCAGGAGTTGGAAGGGACCTTGAAGATCATCTAGTCCTGCCTGAGCAGGATCACCTAGATTAAGACACACAGGAATACATCCANCCTCCAAGCTAAAGAGACCCAGCTCCCTTAGCCTTTCCTCATAAGGAAGGTGTTCCACTCCCTTAATCATCTTGGTGGCCCTGCGCTGGACTCTTTCAAGGAGTTGTATGTCCTTCTGGAACTGAGGGGCCCAGAACTGGATGCAATACTCCAGGTGAGGTCTCACCAGGGCAGAGTAGAGGGGAAGAAGGACCTCTTTTGACCTACTAGCAACTCCCCTTCTAATACACCCCAGGATGCCATTGATCTTCTTGGCCAAGAGGGCACTTAGGTATTTATAGATCTTTTTCTGAAAGTATATGAAAGATGAACATATTTACTATGTTTTCTGGCAGTGTATGATCACAGAATCACAGAATATTAGGAGCTGGAAGAGACCTCGAGAGATCACTAAGTCCAATCCCCCTGCCCAAGCAGGATCATCTAGAGTAGATCACTTAGGAATGATTTGGTTATAATCTCTACCTTCTGCTGGGAAGTTGGGGTACATAAAGGCACTCACGTACCCCACACCCACTGTCATTTATAGGTCTTAATTGCTTGACGAAATTGTGCCTATGTGATCTAAGGTTAACAAGAAGCCTTTCATACAGCAAAAACATGTAGTTTTGCCTTCAAAATCCTAGCCTTCTGTGTTCAATCTTTGTGAGGACAAAAACCCAAATTTTGGAGACTCTCAAGATGGAAACCAAAAGAAATCCACAGCACACTCATTATCTGGAAAAAAAAATCAAATTAGTCTTGTAATTTTGAGAGTCTGAGGAATTTTACATTGTGAAAAGGACAGTAGCTGTGTGCAAGTCGGCTGTGGGCATGGAAGTCTTTTGTTAGTTATCTGGGCCAGGCTGTAAGCGTAGGTGTGTTCACTGCTGTATGTTTGCTAAAAGGCCTTGTATGATCGCCCACCATGATCTCCTCTGCCTCTCTGCATGACTCTTTGCAGAGGAAAATGGAAAGCCACTAAAAAGTAGTCTTAATATGCAGAATGTTTACCTGTAATAGATGCAGCACAGTAAACCAGATGTGACTAAAAATTCAAATGTTCTGTTAAAGCCTCTTTTGAACACCTGCTTCTATGTGCTTGCCAAAAATCCACTGCTAAGAGACTATACTAGGTAATTATTTAAAGTCTCATAGCTTATTTTATTATCTACCTTGACTAAACAGACATTTACAGATGAATCCCTAGAGCACAGGGTTCTTATCCTATCTTTCAAGTTCACCAGAAACTCTCTAAACAGTTGAAAACATTTTAGTGCTTCAGTATGCTGAATATTTCCATTAAAGCTCAGTAATTTCCTGAGGCAGCATACCTTTTTTGTTTTTTATTTGTGGTTTTTTTTTGTTTGTTTTTTTTTTGTAAACAAAGTATTTTACTGTTCTCTGTGGCTTCAAGGAATACATCATACACATAATTTTTTAAGGTCCTTGAAGATCTTTGGTTATACCATTTCATAGTTGAGATACAAACAGCTTGTGTAACAGAACAGCCTCTCCTGGTGCATAGTTTTGATAACAATAGTGCAACTTAATTAAGTTATGAAACTTTGGCAGAATAGAAACCATAGCTCTAATTCTAACTCTCTGTGAATGAATTTAAGAGTAGAAAAGTAAAATGTTCTGTATTTTGAAAGGGGTAATGATGATTGTTTGATTACTTCCAGCCCCCTTCCATCTCAGAAAGAAGACTTACCAGCAACACATCCCTGGGAAATGGTTTATAAATCTGAACCCACTCTACAAATGAAAAGAACAGTATTGTTTCCAGGAAATGGGTAACAGTGAGAGCAACAGGAGCTGAGGTTACATTTCATCCAAATCAAAGTGGACAGTCACTGATTAAATGTTGCATAAAGACAGACTCATTCTGTCTCTCAGAGCACTTGACTATTACCTCAATTTAAAGGTTATGTAAAATGAAGGCAAAGGGGAGGGAAGGATGACTGAAATCAGCTTTACTAATATGTTGCATTAGTAATCTGCAACAGATTTAATCAGTATCTTCTATTTAAGTGAAACCAGTGACAATGCTCATTAAGAGGACTGCCCTGTGACTGATAAACTACTCAGTGACTTCCACATCAAAAAATGTATCTCTAAAATGCTTTGATTTAGTATTCTCTTAAAACGCTCCTATTACTGTAGGAAATATTCATGGTAATGTTGACAAGTACTGCATCACTATAGTAACGAGGACCTCAGTCAGAGGTGTCCTTGTTTGGTAACGCTAACTAGAAGTATTTAATTATTTATCTCTAGCACACATATTTCATAAAGCAAGTTTTGAAAACTAGAAGCTTTAACACTTTCAAATTAATTCAGCTCTTCAGATTGCCTTTTAAAAAGTATTTTATTTCCTCTTCCACACAATACATATCTGCATATTATGCATTGGTACTCAGTAATATTAGATATTGAATCAAATTCAAACAACCATAACTGGGGATTGGATTGTGGTAACTATTTCTGAGTATGGTCAAATAAGGGGTTGATCAGATTTATATTTGTTGTAGCTATTTAACTCACATATTCTCTACTAGTGCTTAAACAAACAAACAAATAAATATCAGTGTTTAAGCCTGTTAAGCATTTTAAGACTTCTGAATTATATCAGTGTCATTAGACCTATTTTATATCTGGAGAGCTGTGGTAAACAAAAGTTAGACTGGCTGTGATAGGTTTAGATCTACATTTCAATCTAGAAATTGAAATTTCTGGAATACCTTCAATCCCTGGTTATGAGAGGTGTTGTTCAAATTTCAAGTAGAATATGTCCAAGAGGATCCATGTTCATGGATGTAACAGTTTTTTGTCTGCCACTTGCAGAGACAGATTGACTGGCAGAGTCATGCACAGAACCACAGTTTACTTTTTCTCTATGTTGGCTTTCTGTCATTGAGGTGTCATGCCTCTTACCCACTACTGTAATCGTCAGCACACTAAAAATCATACTGAATTAGAGGAAGTCATGAAGGCTACTTCTTGTTTCTTTGATCCAGACACCTACTGCCCATAAGAGTAAACATTTGGCAAGATCTGGGCTGTAATGAACACATGCGTGTCTCAGATCTCTTGTTACTCTGACTTCAATCTTCCTATTTCATATCCACAGCTTTTGAGATATTGCTACCACCTGGTCAGTTTCTCTAAAACTTCCACTTCAAATTTTAAAATGTTAGCAGATGCTCAAAGGAAGTGTACAAAGTCTATATTAAGGACACAGAATAGCTTTCACACCCACCATAATCATGTCTACTGCTCATGTGGTGAACATATGTAGTTTGTTGCCTAAGGACTTAAACTGGTTTTTTCCTTCTGAGGAACATTCTGAGTCTGTCCTTCACTTTCACACCAGGTTTTTTTCCACCCTGTTTATGTAAGTAGCATTTTGAAAAAACCCTGTATATTAGCAGCTTCTTAGTAATGGTAAATATATAAAAAATATACCATTGGAGAGACATCTTTGTATGATCATAGATTGGTTGTCTGAAAAAACTTTGAAAGTAGTGCATAGTTTGATATACTTTCTTTAATGTATGGATGTCTCACTATGGAAAAAGCAACAAAACCAACAATTAACTAAGCAAGTTCACAAAAAATAATTAAATTCAAAGGCCAAGATGATTACAAAAGTTTCTGCACCCTGCATGCTTTTCTGTTTTTATGGCTTCAATAGCTCCTCTGACTCTAAGCTGAACAGTGCAATTTAATCAAAAGGGATAGCTTTAGTTGTATAATTAAAGGAGGGTGATCAGCAGTGAAATGGTGAGCTGATTTAGCTAATTAGGCCTCACATTTAACACTCCATGGAGATGAATGGGATCATTTCACAGTTATCTTCAAGCCCAAATATACACAAGCACTAGCTTGTGTATATTTGGCATAAAAGTGCATCATTCTACATTGCCAGGGTTATCTTTCTACATAGGAAAAACTATTTCAGAAGGAGAAAGAATTCCTTGATGGAGTGCTCTTCATAAACTTGCACAGGAAGAAACTAATTCCTTGGAATTCATGATTTTTTCACACTAACAAATTTTTATTGTTCTTGCACATGGGTATTTCAGTTTTTGCCTGTGTCTAATTAACAGCTGTTGTTTCTTTTTTTTCCCTTCCTTTTGTATGAATGTGATTATTTTACATTTCCTTTCCTGCATATTAATAGTTGTCATTGTCATGTCAGGCCCCATAGAATTTAGGCAACAATTAAGAATCTGACAATTAACAATTCTTACTGCATTTAATGTGTTATTAACATACGTGAATATTTTTGAACAACAAACAATTTTAGATGTTATTACTGTTTAGGAAAAGCAAAAAAAAAAAAGGAAATACTTCAGTGAGAGAGACAGCTAAACAACTGATTATATAGTCATTAAATTGTGTGCTATAGTAATGGGTTGTTATGTAGATAACACAGAATGGAAAGGTTCTTTTGAGATAGTAGACCTCAGTCTTTTTTCTACTTACGTCTTTCCTAGTTTTAGATTTAAGCCAAGAATATGTGACTAAGCATCATAGAAAAAACTTTAGCTTGCCTAACCAAACTGTCTACAGCCCAAGTATCTATATTTAAGATAGTCAGTTTTACTTGTGCTTTTAGGGGCTGATTCATCTCACTTATCTGACCTAAAATAGATCAGATGCATGAAACTATACAGAAACGGTTTTTATTTATTTACTAAATCATTAGTCAGGATTCAGACCTCTGTATGTCAGAGATGGGTAAGAAGAGTTGTGCATATGTGGCAGTAATACACTATCAATATTTTATGTGAAAAATTCCAAGTTGGTTTTGAAATAAAAAGGGAAAAACTCTTAGCTATAGGTAATGAGTGATAAACTGGGATGAGTGACACAACACATATGATATGACATGAGACTGAAAAAGGTTCTAAAGCATGTGAGCCTTAACAGGCAAAATTGCTGAAATACATACTTTTTTTTAGCAAACAGAAGCAAATACTTGCTCATAAGGTGAACTGGGACTCCATGTAAAATAAAAAATCCTTTTCAATGAGCTGAGTCAGTAGATCAGACTAGATTTTTTCAGGAGTCCAGAAAAACAACAGTAAATGAGTTTGCTGTTGCAGACATCTCAGGGACACATGGCATGTAAGCACCTTCCTCAACCAAGACAATGTACGTCTAAAATTTCCCAAATCTAAAATTTATCCTACGCAGTTCAACTTTTATCAAAGTATATGAAGCTATCGGCACTAATGAAAACAACATATTAACAGCTGATTCTGCTTTCATGAGTGAGAACAGACAGTATCATCAGATGAATTTTTCCAAAGATCTAAGGAAAATCAGGCTTTTATTATGTCCAAGATCAATACTGTCACTTTTCTTTCTCTAGATGGACTGGATTATTTGGCTAATCCCTGGTATATGTTCTTGTTCATTCATCTTCTAGGCACTGAGCTTGCAAAGCCATATGCAATGCTTAACTTGATATATTGAGTGGTTTTTATTTCTTCTTTCCTGTTTTAGTAAATACTTGAATTCTCTCTGTTAAGTCTGCAGAGAGTCTCTATGTCTATTCCCAACAAAATGTACTTTCTACATATGTCTGAAATTTTAAAACATTCCTCTTTGGGCTTACATTCACATTTTGTTTTTTGACATTGGATCTCATTACCAAATGGGTAACAAGACTGTTGAGACCAATGTGTTCTTAATCAATCTGTTCTTAGAAAACAGTTATGTAGGTGGGCTGATGAGAAAAATAGAGAGGCAGACAAAAGAGGAATATTGAAGCTATGATACTTTTCTGAGAAAATGTTCTTTCTGGAGCTGTATACCCTGACTATGAAACTCAACAGTCTCCATTTGCAACCCATTGAATTAATACACAGAAAAGCACTGGTCTGTAAGTTGCTGAGAAAAAAAAAAACAAAACAACAAAAACAACACACAAAAACCACCTTGATCATACATATTTAAATTAATTTGGCAGATATAAAGTAGTAAGTGTGATTGACCAAGTTCGAAGCTTTGTTACATCTATGCCGATCTAGGTAATTCCTTTTATTATAAATACAGTAATTCACTGTACAAATTCTTTCCAAAATTCTTTCTTGTATTATCTTCTAAAAGGACTAATTATCCTCTTTTAATATAGCATTATCATGGCATATATTTGCCTGAAATTCCAATGAACCATAAGTACCTTAAAACATTTAATCATTGTGTAGAGAGTAATGTCATTAAATTTCATTTGTGTAGCTAGGCAGTAAGGTAGAAAGGTAGAAGTGCCTTTTTTTTTTTTGTTCTCATTAAAAATTGTTTTCTATGAGATTCCTGTTTCTTTTAGAAAGAAGGGAAATAGGAATTATGATTGTTTTATGAATTTACTTGCACTTGTACCTAATCATACTTTGCATATTCACCTCTTCAGTTAGTTATCATGATAGTAAAAGGAAATGAATTTTGGTATGTTCACAGGTGTGGTGGGCTAACCATGGCTAGAGGCCAGGTGTCCATCAAGGCCATTCTATCACTCCCCTCCAGCAGAGAAAATATATAATAAGAGATTTACAGATCGAGAGAAGGACAGGGAGAGATCATTCAGCAATTAATGTCACTGGCAAGGCAGACTCAACTTGGAATAAAATTAATCTAATGTAATACCCAGTGAGACAGAGTAGGATAATGAGAAATAAACCCAAATCTTAATCAGTTCCTTCCGCCTCTCCTTTCTTCTCAGGCTCAACTTTATTTCTGAATTCTCTAATTTTTCCGCTCGAGCAGCACAGGGGAATTGGGAATGGAGGTTGTGATCAGTTCATCACAAGTTGTCTTTCACAGGTGTACGACCCCTCACACTCTTTCCCTGCTCCAGCATGGGGTCCCACCCACAGTCCTTCATGAACTTCTACAATGTGAGTCCTTTCCATGGGGGATTCTCCACAAACTGCCCCAGCATTTCTTCAGGAACAGACAGGGAGCAGGTCTTCAGGACCAGACTGCTTCAGCATGGTATCCGATAGAGTCACAAGTTCCCCCAGGAAACCTGCTTCAGCATGGGCCCCTCTTCATTATGGGCTGCAGGTCCTGCCAGGAGCTTACTGCACTACAAGCTTCGCACCGAGTCACACTGTCCTTCAGGTGTCTCCACCTGCTTCAGCATGGGGTCCTCCACAGGCTTCAGGTGGAATCTCAACTCCACATCATCTTCCATGGGCTGCAGGGGGACAACCTGCTTCACCATGGTCTTCTCCATGGGCTGCAGGGGAATCTGTCCTCTGGCACCTGGAGTGCTTCCTCACCCTCTTCTTCAATGGCCTTGGTGTCTGCAAAGTTTCTTACATCTTCTCACTTATTTCTCTGGCTGCAAAAAGTGGCTGCTTGAGAGTCTTTTTCTTTCTTAAACATGTTATTGCAGAGGCACTTCCACCTTCACTGATAGATTCAACCTTGGTCAGTGGTGGGTCTGTCCTTGAGCTGGCTGGCATTGGCTTTTTCAGACCTAGAGGAAGGTTCTAGTGGCTTCTTGCAGAAGCCACACCTGCAGCCCCCTCCACCAAAAGCTTGCCATGCAAACCCAAACCATCATGTTAGCTAAGAATTTTAAAACACAATTAACTGTGTAGATAAGCCAAATTTTGTGAATATCAAAATTTTATTAAGGTCAATTTGTTTAGAAAGTTATTCTTTGCATCTTGGCTAATTATTTTTCAGTATTGCATAGAAATACACACAGGTAATAAAAAAGCATGTTAGGGCTGGAATACAATGTCCATAATTTGAGCAGCAGCACTGTTCTGGGACAGTCTTGCTAACTTCAGTGTAATTTCACAGAGAAAAGACCCTTATGCTCATAATTTGATGTCTTAGATTTCAGCTTAAAGGCAACATATGGCGAGTATCAAAAATCTACTTCTTTCTAATTTTCACCTTTAACATAGATGTTAAATGATATAATACAGAAATCTGCAATATTAATATATTGGCTTGCATTATGGTGAAGCCATCAGGTCAATGAATGTTGAAATAAATCTTCACAAAGCAAAATATTATTCTTAACAAATAATTTTTGGAGACAAGAAATAAAAAGGCTGTAGACTTTCTAAGAAACTAAACTTTACTAGTTTAAAAAGATGTTACTACACTGAAAATCCAGTAGACCTGAAATTTGCCGAAGCTGCAGATGATTTGTAAACGATTTCCTCCATAGATAGATCATATTTCAAAAAGAAAATTTCTTTTCAGTCCTAGGGTAAAACCATAATTTTATTGAAGCTAATGACATTGTTATCCCAGCCAAACAATTATTCAGTTGATATACTGCTAGACCATAGTCCTTGCAGTGTCTATAGCTAACAACTAAACCGCAGCTTTGTACAAATACTGTGCCAGCAGCATACAGAAAGAGCAAACAGCATAGGATATTTTTTGCAGTGCCCCAGACACAGATTTTAACTTAGCCACAATCTACCTTCTGCCATCACCTCCAGGTAGAATGCACCATAATACAACAGCTTTATACTTCATGCAATTATATGGCCAGGTGCCACTGTGTTAGTGCAGTTACATTCCTGGGTAAAGAAATAATATCAAGGCTCAGCCTACTCTCTTCACACCGTTATGGAAAGGGGAAGTAATGGCTCTGCAGAGGTTGCTTTCCCACCTCATAAATGAAGGATGCTTTCCCACTGGTAATGCAGACAAACCTGTGTAACAGGCCAAAAGGAAGGTTGCTGAGGTAACTTTAAGTAGAGCCGGGCAAAAATTGAAATTACTGTTCCATGGGGAAATTCAGCTATTTCAACGCTTGGTTTTTGTACCTAATTGAATTGAAAAATTGGAACTTGTCAAAGAACAGTAAAAAGCTGCATTGGTTGTGAGGTGGCGACATTTCATTTTGAGTTAATACAGCATTAAAAGACAGTTGCCTATTGTTATGAATGCCTACCTACATCCCTCACAATATATCTGCAGCTATATGTTCCCCATAATGCACCATATACCTCCATCCTGTATAAGATTGCAGTCGATCATAGATTTCAGAGGGTGCTTGACCAGTAGGCAAATACTTGAATTTTTATGTTAATAGCCATCTGCTACTATTAGTAATAGGCATTCTGTTAATTAATAAAAGCAATGCATACAAACCACATCCTTCCTCTGTTTGGGCTTAATAATTGCTATTAAACATTCTGGTATAAATATCTGACTCTGCTCTAAGCCCTAGTTTCTTTGCAAGGAAGTGGAAAGAAACCACAATCCAGTTCTGACAGACAGTGGTCCCATCAAAAAATATCACAATGCTTACAATCAATCACTGTAGTTGTGTTGTACAGAACTCTGAAGAGTTGTGTAGTAATAGGATAGTTAAGCTGCCCATGGGTAAAAGATATCCAGTCAATTTTTTTTGCCTGCTTAATATATTCCTAGAAAAAAAATCCATATGGTGCAGCACAACCACAAGGGAAATTATATACTTTTTTTTAAGTTATTCATGCTAGAAAAATAGCAAGGCCTTCTGTTTATCATTATATTTATGAAATAACTTCAGTGAAATAATAAAAGTATTATCTTATGAACTGCAGAAGCTTTCATTTATCTTTCTGCCAAATCACTAAATGGCCCATTCTTTAAGGTGCATTGCAAAAATGGAGTTATTTCCTACAATAAAATTGGGTCAAAAGGAATGAGATTGTTGAATGACATAGAGCTGCCTTTGTAGTGGGGGAAAAAAAAGATTGTTTTGTACACTGTATACATGTATATGTGTATATATACATACACACACTATATATATAATTGTATAATCGCCAGCATTTTCTTTGAAACTTTTATGTGGGACATGTTATGTATTTAATGTACTCAATTCAAATTTCCCTTGTTATATGGTACATAGTAATAAAGCATATGGACAGATTTTGGGTTTATTTTAATGTCCCTATGTATATGAAAATAACAGCTAGATATTGCAGATGACATAGTTCAGAAAAAGATCAGTAGCAATTTTACTACCTTCCTTTCCTATCTCTTTCTTTTGCCAAAACAAGCACCTAATTTCAATATGCCTTCCTGGGAACAATCTCTTTCTGAAAAACAAAATAGAAAAAGGAATTAAAAGCAGTATAGGGTTTTGAAAAGTCTAATGAAAACATTAGGAAACACTTAACACATTTAAAGCATTTTTAAATCATTTGAATAATCTAAGAATATAAACCATCATTCTAGACCTTGTTTTTTATATTTATGGCTCATTTTTATTTAAAATATTTGAAGTTATTGCATTTAGATGACTGTGTTTTCAGATGCTAGGCTCCTGCTCCAAATGCTTTCAATGAGGATTCCAGATGAATAAGTATCTGTTGGTAAAGTGTAATTTCCTACTCAGAATGGGTTTTCCACAGAAATGGTCAGTCTTCTAAGTATACTGACTAAAGAGAAAGAAAGACAGAGCTTTTAATATCTTGTCTGTATACATGGAAATCTGACTAAGGAAAGGATTTCTTTACTTCCTAGACAACTGAGCTTTCCTTAAAGTCTTTTGCATAGTGATTTTTGCACTTACTATTGAACTCAGTTTACAAATGTTAAAGGGTTTGTGGATTTGCTGCAGGCCACATTTTGTGATATTATATCACTTCGTAGAGTTTGAAGGCAACCAACTGGGGATAAAGGGAGAATTGCAATGGGAATAGAAATACAATAAAATGTACTAAATAGAGAATGTCTGAATATAGGACCTAGGTTTTGGGTTGGACAATGGAGAATTGCAACATCTCTTTTATCAGAATGACTGAACCCCTTAAGTAAACATAAGTGGAAAAGAGGGAAAACTGTGAAACACACGATTCCTAAGGAGTGGTTTAAATTTTGAAGAGCAGAATTCTAAATGTGAATGTTTAAAGCAGACCTCAGCAGATCAAAATTACCTAGAAAACACCACTCATGAAAGGCTGTGCATTCAATGCACAGAGCAAGTTACTTTACTACATTTCAATAGAGTTGTACTTCTGAAGAAACATCTAAATGTTGAACCACACACCAGTGCTTGAAAGGTTCTAAAGAAAAATGAAGCTGTAGGATGGAAGCCTTTCTTTCATGTTCTCCCCTTTCCCTTACCTAGATATGTAGATATGCCACTCTATTTAGATAATAGCAGAAAAATAATTAATAACCTTAATCTTCCTTTAGGTTTTGTATGGGTGGTTAGAGTTGTCCTGAATGCTTGCATCTTTAAACTTCTCTGTGGATGCCTGTCTACCAAAGAAAAGAGTTTGAGAGTTCAATTATAGCTGTGTCTTCACAAGTTTCTCTGGTAACAACTAACCAACATCTGATAAAAATGAGTTGAAAGGATATCTTCACATTTCACAATGCAGGCTGTATGAATCTGAAATGGAATTAATTCAATGCATGTTTGCAATATTTGCCTATATATTTCTGTGTATCAGTAATGTTAAAAAAAAAAAAAACCTCAGAAAGAGTCCTGGTTGTTATGGCTACGAATCCATAAACAGAGAGCATGCAAACATAGAATGTGCATTAATTACTGAATTACATCTCTAATAGTATTACCTCTAATTTATGTGTTATTTCATAGAGAATTCTGTCATTTTTTCCTTGCAGAAAAAATGAGATAATATTAGTATTGACAGCATATATTTGTTAAACTATATCTGGAAGTGTTAAATCCTTCCCTAAGATCAAATCCTTGTTAATACTCCTCATTATAGAAACTTTAAATGGTTCTCTCTATCGGTTCGAATCCAAAGCACGTAATATGATATTTTAGTTAATACTTAAGGGTCTTATGACTCTTCATTCTTCTTTCTAAGAATCATAAAATTTCCCATTGTAAATATATATAATATTCTACAGTTATGTAAGCAATAGTAGCAAAACCATTATAAAAATTACAGCAGGAGTAATCCTTTATTATTTTCTCACATTCAGAACCAAATGTTTTAGTAGACATTTTTCCTCTCATAGAGCAGAAAAAAAATCTATTCATTGCCTCAAAATACCTTCTAAAACAATATCAAATTAAATGAATAATTAATAATGAAAAATTAAAAATAGCTGTTTTTTTCCAATACTGAGAGAATTATAAAATAGGTCTGGGACAGGCTTCAAGATTAGGTGTCAAATGAATAGTACCAGATGCAAAAAACAGAGACCTGTTCTATAGTTATGCCTATACTCTAGAATACAAACATGGAAATAACTCCCATAGCTATTGAATTTTGGACATAATTCAAGAATATTAGAGTGATTTGAAAAGAGAAAATAAGAGTAACAGACAGAGTATATTTAGAAAGTTTTCTATAAGCTGCCAAAGAACATCTCATTTGTCTTGTGATACAACACATCATAATAAGCAATTTTTGTGTGGTAAATTGCTCCATTACAAGTAAGAGTGAAACACTAGCATCTCACTTTCTGTTAAGTCTCTCTGTAATGCTGGGTTAGTACGTGCATAAAAAAACCTGAGCAAACAATGGTATAGAAAGCCCTAACTAGCATTTTAGGCACCATCCAAAGACATAACAGTACTTGGAATCCTTGATGTTCACATATGCTATACACTCTTCTTTTAACAACCCCATCTGTTGCCTACAAATAGGTAGTCGTTTATTGCTTTATTATACATTGAATAAATGAGCATCACTCCATCTCCTTCCTATTGGGTCTGCAGCAGTGAGTTGAATCTAAGATTCCTATTATCCATTCTTTCATGCCCAATTGCCTTTGAGGGTAAGTGAATGCGTAATTTCTTTCATTCCAATGAGTGTGAACCCAAAGTCTGCATAGCAGGAACTAAGAAGAAAATCCTTTCTTTCTGGTACATTACTACTAGAAAGAAGCACGAAATGTCAGGCAGGTTGCTTTAAAACACCGTTCTGCAGCACTGGTACTGTTCAGGCATTCTGAAGCAATGGACTTCAGTGTGGCCCAGACTCTGCAGAAGCACAACATGCTTATAGAAACTCTTTCCATGTGTAGCACAAAACACATGTCTTTGTGCTTATAAAAGATAACACACAGATGGTGCTTTGTGTTTTTAATTAATATTTTGGATGTTCCACAATCCACCTTTATACATGTGCAACCCAAATCTTTCAGTTTTCAATATTTTTCAGATACTGCAGTCACCCTTCTGCCTTTAGATTTTTGTAGGGTTTTGTGGGAAGGTTTTTGTGTTTTTCTGTTTTGCCCTTTTTTTTTTTTTACAACTTACGGAACACAAAAATGTAACTTTCCCCTATTTTGTACTTCTTTAGCAGAACTTGGCATGTCCTGTAGGCATACTATCTATTATGAAATTTTTGCTCATTATGAAAACTTTTTATTCCATTGCAAATAATTTTATTTTTACAGCTGAAAATGCAAAGGTACTAAAAGTACTAACAATATTTTTGAATTACACTTCTCCCATGTTTGATTTATTTTTTTTAATATGACAACTCTTTTTAATGCTCTTTTGTGGCAGTGTTAAATGCATAACAATGAAACAATTTTTACAAAAATAGTGTTTATCAGATCTGTTTTCATCTTAGAAGTAAAAGGTTACCAAATCAGTTTTGGGATGATAAACTGCTAACTTTCCTTTAATAATTTACAGTAATCCTGTTTTATCATTAGTTCAGGTATGAGATGTGACTATGTGTAACTGTTACTACAGTAGTTTAGTTTCAGATGTGTAGGACTGGCATGCCTGTAATTATCTTTGCTTAGATTTATGTGCATTTGGTTACAGTAACAAGTCCTATAAAAGTTCAAAGTCAACTGGGAACCATCTGTGGTTCTCTAACCCATGTCTCCAGGAATCCAAGGGCCTGTCATTGGCATGAACAGCACACCATGGAGATGTTAAATGTCTCTTCTTTATCTTCCTCCCTGTTTGCAAGGTGACCAGCCTCATCTAGAAATGGATAGATATTTTCTTTAATCCTCCTTTTGCTTTTTCCTTTCTTTTAATTTTTTTTTCATACAATATTTACCAGCTTTAATTTCAATTAAGCTTTGGATCATATGTATAAATACAAAATATTAAAAATTATAAAAACTTTTCAATCCAAAAAAAGCTTATTATAACCTATAAATGAGGATAATTATTTTATCGTGTGAAAGTTGAACTGTGTTTTCTACCATAAAAATATCTAACTTCTTTGATATTTCAAATTTCTTTTTACCATCATATGTTAAAATGAAGTCAAGAAATTAATGCCTTTTTTTCTGGAAAAAAAAGCCAGTAGAAGAGTTTACAAAGCTAGAAGGTGAAGGGTCTCTGTGTAACAGGAAGGGATGATATTTCTGTCTTATGAATACAATGACTTAATTCTTTGACCTACTGTTGGCAAGAACTGGTGTATGGTGAATTCTTTTGGGTCTGACACGTTCATTAAAATAAAACAATCTCCAATCCTATTTCTTGGAAAAGGCCAAAGAGAAGTTGAATGTTTAGCTTGCACAAGACTCCTCACCCCTCGGATGATCTATAATGTGACTTTGAAGGTTGACTTAACCAAATAAAAGGTAAGAAAAGGGGAATCTCTTTGCTTACCTTCCCTGTCTCACGGAGTCCATGCAAAATAAAAAGATAAGGAAAATATTTTGAAAGGGTTATAATGTAAACACTGGCAGCTGTTTTAGACATTGCCACATGTGCACAGTCAAACGCACATCGGAAAATCCATGCTGAAATTCTTTTTTAGTGGCCCTGGAAGAAAGGTCAGAGGTTCAGATGTTAAAAGTAATTTAACTCTTTGCTTATTTGACCATTAAACTGTCAGCATGAAGCTATCTTTTAAACTTATGATGGTCTGAAATCTTAGTGGTAAATGAAGTCTAAAGACCTATCTGCCTGCCCAAAACATGAACTAGGGCCTGGTTCAGCTTCCTCACTAACTGCCCAAGGGCAAAGGAGTGGTTATTAAGAGGTGACAGAAACATCTGAATCCTATCTTTGCTTAGCAAAGTTATGTGTCATAAATAGTTGTCAGTGCTAAGCTTAAATTAATAATGTATCTTTACTGACATAACTCTGAGCTTAGTTGGTTTCACATATTTAAGTATCAAATGCTTGCAATTTTCTATGGGTTCATAGTTATGAAACGGCATTTGAGTAGTTAGTTCAGTTCCACCTATTTGCTTTTGAAAATAACTTAAATTTTCACTGTCAGTTCATACCACCACAACTTTAGTTGTGTATAATAAGAAAAAAAGAAGCAAGTACAATGATCTATAATTATTCCATGTGTGCAAAAAGATGGAAACAGATTATTCTTCTAAATACATAAAACAAGATACAATTCTGATGAATAAATTAAACTCACATAAAGAAAACCTGCATCACCTTCTTCGTGTACAAGAGCCTCTGAAATTCCTTTCTTAAAGCATACTTGCTCTGGTTAGTTCCTCTGGTCTTTTTTTAAGTTCTTTTGGTCACAGCATACGTCAGCTGACAGCTTGCCTCAAAGCATGGTCTATACTGTGCATTAAGTCTTTGCTGTCATTAACAGGACAGGGACACAGATGTCCCAACTCAGTCCACCATAGAGGCGTTTGCACAGTGTTGTAATGCTGGTTTAAACTATGCAATCTCAAGTGGCTTCAAGAGCTCAGCATGGAAATATATCACAATGATGGAGAAGGGAATCTTATCCTTCTTAATTAACCTAATTATTCTTTAGACCATAACTAATTTCTGAGTTTGGGGTATTTTTTAGTATCCTTTCTTAAATGCTCTAAAGGTCATTAAACTACTTCCCATGAAGAAAAATAGTTTTCTTTAGGAAATGCTAGTAATGGAAAGACTTGGGAGCATTATAAGCAGCATAACTTACTTTATAGTTAAGTATTCATTCTGTTGGCTTAACAAAACCCAGAGGCATTTATTGTGGGATGTGCATGAAAAATATCATACTTAGCACTTATAGTGATCAAAGACTCATTTTCATGTGACATTCACCACTTTATAGAGTACTGAGTTAAATCAACCCCAGGACTGAGGAAGCACAAAACCTCAACAGTCTTATAATAGCTCAGTTTCGGGTTTTTTTCTACACTTGATTTCCCACTAATATGTTCTCCCTTTCATACTCAAAACTGTACAATAAAGCAACTATGTATATTGTACCACCCTCAGGAACTTTCCAAGAGGAGGAACAAGTGTAGCTGTGACTTGATTAATGAATCACATAATGTCTGAGACTGTATGGTGGCACCAAGGCCAGTCCTCACATGCAGGCAAATATCTGTATCAAAAAGTTATATAATACACATAAAAATACATGTGTGTGCATATTCATATGTGTATTGGGTTTT
>VXBZ01004395.1:413926-472790 GCA_013399135.1 Heliornis fulica | reverse complement strand
CTTTAACGACATCCTCCACACTCTTTGGCAAATCCCAACGAGAGCTAAGATATTTAATTATTTATTTTTTAAAAATCAAAGACGATTACATGAAATTGTGTTTGCAAAAGTTGCTGTGTTTCCTTCCCCTTCTCCTTTTTAATAAACATCATAAATATCCACCTTTCAAATAGTTCCATACTTCCTTCATCTGAACTAAACTGACAAAAGTCTGAAGAGATCCAGAACATGCGCACAAAAATATTAATTCAGCTGCAAAAGTCACCACCTCTCTGCACCTGCATTGATTTTCCTGTGACACAAGTGTTCTGGGCTGTTTAGAGTGGGTGACTGCAGGATACCATGGAGTGCAGAGGCAGAACCAAACACACCTGCAGGAGACAGTTTCACCACTTTACTAGATGATTCTTTGCCTGGGATTGTTTTCCAGCTTCACAATAAATGAGCATGTCAGGCAGAAAGAAACCCCACTGAACTTTTGAGATAGCTGTATTCAGCTTAATGACATGAAATTAAAAAGGAGGGTTTATTTTCCTGCCAAAGTGAAACTTAGGCAAAAACGCTTCTCTACAAATAATTTGGAGTTAAAATAACTTTGGTTTCAAGCCTGAAGATGCAGAAACATGATAAACACTGATATTAAATTGTCACAGGGTTTGTGCCAGTTGGGTTGCAAAGAAAATACTGACCTATGAGAGATGAATAGAGGCTTAACCACCAGTTTGACTTGAGCAAAAGGATGACAGCTATCTGAAAGCTCTGAACTACATCATAAGGGACTATATTTAAACAGATGTTCTCAAAGGAGAAATAGTCTATTCATTAAACCATCAACAATGCAAGGCCAAAGATACTTGGTGACCTCCTCTAAGTAAGTGAAATATTGACTGTGACAACACTTCAGGCTATCGTAACATTTTATAATTCTGTTATAGGAGGAGGTGAATGAACCTGTTCTCTACAGTCTAGATCACTAATTAAATAACCATTTGTAAGTTGGATGGAGCAGGAGTAGCTGTAGGAGGACCACCACAAATCAAGGAGCACCCTCCTTTAGGAACTCAGGGAAGTTATTATTCTACAATATAGTTATTATTCTTATTCTAGACATTATTCATGTCTAGAATAATAATACCAGACTTTAAGGCTTTTAGGTTTTAAGGCTGGATTGAGTTAAGGTGGTTCACAGAAGGAGGAGCTTAACAATTTCTGATTGAAGACCCTCTGGTGCTATATCACACAGCAACAGAAATGCCACCTTCACATGTATGCAAACAGGATGGCTGTCATACATATGATGTTTGCAGAAGTTGCTTAAACAACTAAAGAAACTGGTTTGGGTGTCGCACGTCTGCAGCTCGATATGTAAGTGGGAGCAGAATGGGAAAGAATTCACGTTTCAGATATCAAGACTCCCTTGTGTGCCCTCAGTTTCAGCAGCCAGCGCATCATGACAGTTCCACTGACCAACATACAGCTATTCTTTATAGCATGCACTACCAAGACTCCCAAAATGTTTCATGGACTTTTGGGCAATTGAACCCCCAGAACAGCGTGGATCAAGACTTGTAGATACAGTCAAAGCATATAAAGAATAAGGTGATTTTAAGAAGGCCAATGCAATAACCTCCCAGAAAAGCTGAGTGTGGAATTTGGGGTGCTGGCTGCATGCTCTGAGCAACGCATCCCAGCCGCAGTGTGATCTCAGCAGTGTTACTCATGCAGCCACCCATTTTCTGTGCTCCAGCTTGTTTTGCGCAAACATTAAAAGGCCTCTTATATGAATCACTGCTACTTTTCCTCTTTGCACAAGTTGCAAGAGTAAGGTTATATCAAATACTGGAAAAGTGGTGGAGGTAAAGATGCATCAGTAAACCATAGTAAACTATACAAAAAGTTTTCTTGACTTCTTAAGAGCAGCATAAAGGTCAACCCCTCCAAGAAGGGCAGTAAATGAAAGACAAACTTTTTTTGATTTCCCAGTAATTTCCTCACTAAAAAAAAAAAAAAGGTCATTACAATGTAGCCAGGATGAAACTGTTTGGTTTTTTTTTTCCCCTGGTAGAATCTGTGACCTGTGGATGTGCCCACTCTGGAGTGACCCCTTTGACAGCCTCTGCCACAGGCTGGCAGAGGTCCCAGCCACCAGTTCTGCTCCAAGTCATGTCACTTGAATTCTAGGAAACAGTTCTGGGCTTTGGTTTGTTCTGGTTTTGTTTGTTTGGTTTGGTTTTGGTTTTGGTTTTTTTTTTTAATCTAAGCACAAAACTGGCACTTGGTAATTTCAAATGGACAAGTTGTATTTATAGGGATATCAGAGGAAATTATGCTGCTGGCAGTGGTGTGAGCTGTGTAACCGTGATGGCCGCCTCTCACCTTAAATCACAGAAAATACTCTGTCATGGCCTTTGTCACCACATTCCTACATGGCCACAAAACAGGCACAGCCACTGAGAGCCACAGCTTCATGAGCATTTAGGAAAAAGGTGTCTGAATGAATTTATTTAGAAATGATTTTATTTATTTATTTACTCTATTAAAAATACTCTAACGTTAAATATTTTTCAGGAAAAAGTATATATAACCAGTTATTTAAGAACACAGAACTAGGGGAAATATGAATGAAAAATACATTTTTAGAGAAGAGTAAAACCAAACTTAGAGAGCTCTGAACTCCCTCGCCCTTCAGGGAAAGTGTGCCCAGGTAATTATTGCCATAAACTATATTTCTACCCCCTACGTAAGGACCCCAAGGCATTTCTGCCGGTTTTGAAACCACACAGCGCGGGATCGCTGGAAGATGGGGAGAGCATCCCTGTATCCCTCTCACCATCCCTGCCGCCATCCCCACGCCCACCCCCGTCCCGCCGAGCCACCCGCGGGGTGGGGAGGTGCCCCAGCCGCGGCTGCGTTTGGGCACAGCCCCCAGCAGATGGCAATGCAGGAGAGCCTGTACCCGTCCTGCAAGGCGAGAGCTGGGGCCGCGATGGCTCTTGGAAGAAAAGCACCGCCTTAGAAATCCTGCTTGACTGTTTTTTAACGTGTTCTCAAGGAAGCAAACCCTTTTCACGGTTTGCTTTACTTTGTAAAGTATAAGATTTGAATTTACGGGCTTGTAGCATTGACCTGTGGCGATGGGTTCAGCGTCCCACATCCAAAACCTCAGGGCTGACCTATGAGGTTATCCAAGTGCCATGGGGTTTTCAGCAACTGAGGGTAGAAATTAAAATTTTAATGTATGTATATATGTCTGTAAATATGTTTATAGGATCGTTGAATGTTTTGGGTTGGAAGGAACCTGAAAGATCCTCTAGTTCCAACCCCCTCTGCCATGGGCAGGGACACCCTCCAAACAAATGTTTTATAAGCACATATATATATTTTATATGCACACATGCAAAAATAACATATAGATGTGCATATGCCACATAAATATAAATGTAGCACATTATATTTATCTGTATATTAATGTATGTAAAATGTTGCTGAAGAACTCCACCCAGGACACTTTCTCACATATTTCTTCTTACATCTTCTGTTTATGCACAAGGTCAAACTGTTTCCAGGCCAGGAACAGATTGTTAAAACAGATTAGAGTCTTCAATGTGATCACAGCCTTGCAATGAAATGGGGAAGGAAGAGATTTAATTCAAAGGCAGCATTCCTGAGTATCACATCAAGGAAACTACTTTTAATGACAATTAAAAAGAGGGCACTTCTCTCTGACAAAGCACTGAAAGTGGAGGTGTTTTCCTAGCAGAATGACTCACTGCTTTCCCCGTGCTTGTAGGGGAAAATACATGTAGTAAAACTTCCAGAAAAACACAGAAGCATTAAAAGTTTCTCACGGCACACTTTGCCTTTTATCTGAACACACACCCACCAAAAAAACCACCCTAAAACTAACAAAACCACCCCTAAAGCCAAAACAAACCCCAACAAAACCCTCCAAAACTCAAACCAATAACAAAAACATGGTAGATATTTGGGGTCATTAAAAAATGAATGATAAAAGCTTGAGTGCACCAAACACCTGGTGAATATTTTTTTTCCTCTTTGTATTAAAACTGAAATGGCAAAGAAGTGATTCTTCCCTGAAAGGGCACGAATGGTGAACTGAAATCACATCTGAGTTGTCAGAATGCTGCCACAGACAGCATGAACACTGGTTGGTTAATTGGCTCCAGAGAAACGCTGAGAGATGCACTTGTATGTACATAAACACAGCATAAGTTTACTTATTACAAAAAATGAGTCCAAATTATCTGTGATCACTGTGATTCCTCTCATCTCTATACGTTTATGTCAATGCTTGGACTGTGTTTGAAATGGCACAATAAAACCTGTTTGCAGTGCTACAAAAGGGTATGGTGCAAAAATGGGTTGTACCTGCAAAAGTATCGTAGGTGCCTGGCCTCAAACTGCAGAGGAAGGCTTTAACAGGGGTCCATGTTCTGGATTTACTGTTCAGAAAAGCAGCAGGTCTTACAAGTTCAGAACCACCAGCTTATTTCAAATACTTCTATATCATATTGAATCATACTGTGGTAACAGCAGGGATGTAATAGAATCATAGAACAGTTTGGGTCAGAAGAGACCTCAAAGCCCATCTAGTCCCAACCTCCTGCCATGGGCAAGGAACCCTCCAATAGCCCAGGGTGCCTAAAGCCCCATCCAGCCTGGCCTTGAACACTGCCAGGGATCCAGGGGGAGCCACAGCTGCTCTGGGCAGCCTGTGCCGGGGCCTCACACCCCTCACGGGAGAATTTCTTCCTGATATCTAAATCTCCCCTTCAGTTTAAGGCCATTCCCCTTGTTCTATCAGTCTCCCTGCCCCTGTAACCAGTCCCTCTCCAGCTTTCCTGTAGCCAAGGTTTAAACAGTTTTCAGAGCAATAGCAACAAGCTGTGAGCAGTGGGCATTTACTTCTGGGAAACTTCTAAAGAGCATGGCCAATACTAGAATAATATACATTTTCCAAAGTTCTTTTAAAGAGTGGAGTGACAACAAACTGCAGGAAACAGTTGCAATAGCACCTATAAGCAGATATTTAAAAAAGTTTTAATTATCTGAAACAAAATTGAGAGGAAACTTGTTCATAAAATATAAGGATCTTCAATAACAGAAATAACAGATATTGAATGATCTTGAGTGTAGCAGCAAAAAAACACCAGAAACAAAACATGAATTCAAACTGGAAACCAGGCACATATTTTCACAGTGAGGACACAGATTCTCAGCCTCATGATGATGTTTTTCTGACAGATATGCTCTAACCAAACAACACTGGATTGTAAATAGATTTGAGAGTCAACAACTAAAATCAGGACACTGGATAGCTATCACTCCTGGCACTTTTGGAAGGCTTTCAGCTACAGAGAAGACAGAGGTGGCTAGACATGAAAATACTGGTTAAAGCAGGAGCCCTGGCTACTCCTGCTACGAAGCTGTCAGTTGGATCCTGGAGACGGGACAGACTGAAGGGAGAGTAGTTTGCAAACAGAGTTTAAGAAAAAGGATATTATGACACTTTGAAGAGTTTTCAAGGTAAAAGCAGCTACTGGAATTTTCTGAGAATGTTCCCAATTCAAGGCACAGTTGCCTGAGGACAGGTCAGGGTGACAAGAAGGTCTCTCAAATGGTGGAAACCACAAGAGCAGCCTCTCTGACAGCCAACAGTGGGGAGTAGGGCTTGGAGCATGTGAAGCTGGGAGGTTGCATCTTTGGGATTTTAACAGAATGGATCCATACAGGTATATTTAATGGGATTTGCACATAGTTTTAAAACATTGAGGAGACATGTTCTGCAGCACTTTACATTTTAGCCTAGACATTTCAGTATCACTGTAACTGAGCATGAGACTGGAGGAGCCCAAAGCTCTATTTGGTGGCTTTCAATACACAACTGGGCTATAACCTGTATTCTAGCTGATAGAACAATTTTGATGTTTTGATTTTTCTTATGGGGCAAAATAATGAAAATACAGATTACTTTTAAACTCCTCAGATCCTATGTGGAGGTATTGTTTTGTTACAACATTTTCCACACAGACACCTGAAGGTTCAGTGCTACATTCATTGTCCCAGAGGTTCTTGACTCCAGCCAAGACGATAAAAAAGATACTTGATCCTGATTCTTTTTCATGCTGTTCCTGGAAATACAAGGTGTGGAGGGAAAGAATTAGGAATTATTCTGATCAAAACCTAATCCAGCATCTCACATACTCAAGCACAGGCTATGTTATTTATAGTTTCCTGATTGAAAGAAACTAGTCATCATCCTTTGCTAATTGGTTTAGAATAGAGAGAGGTATTTCTGGATGCAGTAATGGCTAATCTTGATTCAGTGAGGAATTCTTAAACTTTACCTCCTCAGAGAAGGGCTTCAAACATAGAGATAGAGAATATATTTTGGACAAGGATAGGATAATTTCTCAACAAGGCAGGTGAGCTTGTCTATAAAAACAGCACCTGTTTTAGTCGCTGGCTTTGGAAGTGGAAAATGCATCACTGGAGCTTGAGAGCTGGTGATGGATATGCCAGTGAAATCCAAAGTAAACACAGCCCACAAAGCTGGGTCATCGGAATGTATGTATATCTCAGATCAATACCTAGGAAGTGCTTCTGAAAAAAGCCAAACACAACCAACCCAACAGATTTACATCAGCAACATCAATTCCCATCTATTCTTTACTGTCTGACTATCTAACAAGATGGGAGGACACACTTGGTGACATTCTCCCTGTTCCAAGGCAGCTGGAGCTGGCTGCGTCTCAGATCTCACATGCGCAGGTTAGCAGAGTAGCTGCTCTAGGTGCCATGTACCCAGAGGATGGTCAACTTGCAGACACTTTGAGGACAGGACAGGATCTGTTTGCAAACTCCAGAGGCTTAAAGCCTGTTCTGCTCAAGCCTCATGCTGACTCCAGAAGAGAGATGGGAAGCAGGTTGGAATACTGCTGAAAAAGGAATATTGCACTAGACCAAGTTGATCAGAGCCGGATTACCCTTCCTTCCACATCTGTCCTCATGCTGCTTAGGTCTCTGGAGCTGGCACAGAGACAGCAGAAGCCAGTGCTTCTGCTTCACTTGCTCCTGCAGACACTGTCCTGGTGCATCACCTCACTGCCCTGGCCTCTTCCTCAATTCCCTGTGGTGAACGTAGCTCTGTAGATTGATGTTCCTTGTGGCCATGAATAGGATCAAGTTCTGGTGACAAGGAGATCCTCAGCACAGCAAAGCAAGACAGCGAGATGGTGACCTAAAGCTGCTGCTTAAAACAGAGGAGACATTTCCACATGGATTACTCACATGTGCCCTGAAGAACCTCCTACAGCTCTGCCCTTGGCTCTTCTCAGTAACTTCTTTTGCTGTGGTTTGCAAAGAAGGAAAAAGGAAATTGTCTACTGATGTTATTATCTGTTTACTTGCTTTTTGTAAATTTGTCTATATGATCCTGCTTAATCTCCATGGGTGGGGAACAAAATGTTTAAGTTAGTTAATGATCTTTTTGTCCTGAAGTGAATAGGCTTTATCGTCTTTCTCTCCTCTTTCTTACTTCTGGCTCCCTCCGGAAAAAGTCCTGTCTGGGAACTCGGATGAGTTCCCTGGGAAAATCTGCTCCTCTGCTCTGCAGGGTAGATAAAACAATTTCCTAAGAGATTCACAGCATAAAAGTTAATTATATTGGATAGGGAACAAGGTCAAAGGAGTGTATGTACAGATGTGAGTTTTAGCCCCTTGGGTGTTATTCCCCCACTTAACCAGCTCTGGTTTTCCCCATTAATTTGAGAGTGAGGGAGATAGATACCTGTTCCTGAGCTGGCTTGGATTAAATCCCTCCAGGGATGGTGACTCCACCACTTCTCTGGGCAGCTTGTGCCAATACAGCCAGAAACTGGCCTAAGGAGTCCCAGACTGGGACAGGGAAGAAGCAAAGCCTGTGAACCTGCCGCTGGGACAGTATGTCAATCATGCTGTAGACTTCAGGCCACAGCTGGAAGAAACAACATGCTGAGCAGAATCCAATACCTCACTACACAGCACATAAAAATGGGATGGAAAAGATTTAAGTACCGATTTTGTGACACCAAGGTATTTCTGCATCGCACTACAGGACACCCAGTGCAGATGATCACAGCGCAGTTCGTGGCTCTCAAAGCACGACTTGATGAAGCATTTGGTATAGCCTGAGCAGTGCTGGAAGATACCCAAAGCATAAAAAACCCAAACTGTTACCTTTTTTGACCTGGACTATTAAGAATGCTCAAAAGCTTCCTTTTGGCAGATTACCAGATGTACAGTTTTCTCATTCTTCCTCTCTCAAATAATCTCCGCCCCCCTCCCCAAGAAATTATATTAATGGATAATGATTATAATATGAAAAAATCCCTAACAACAAAGACATACCAGCCCATCAACCTTAAAAGCTTCCTGCAAAATATTTCCCCTGAGTGTTATCTGCTTTACTACTTCCTACCTCCACAGTGTTGCCATCTCAGCATCTCAGACCCTTCTCAGCTTGGTAGGTAATGGAATATTTCAAGCTGAAACAGGTATCGAAGAAACTCATGGCACTGTGAACAGTTACCGATATGAACAGTCATACCATTACCTCTCCTGTCACAATATTGGAGAATCTTTAGCATTTAGACTAGGAATTGGGCCACAACCCAGAGAAGGAAAGCTTACAGTAATTCTCAACTTCTGTGTTAACTGCAGAAATGAGAGAAACCTGTCCTGGTCACAGCTGGGACAAACCGTGGCCTTCAAACAGGAACACCACAACCAAAATCGAGAACCTCAAGTCTCATTTTGTTACATTGCTTGGCAAGACTGAGAAAATCACCAGAGAATAAAGGATCTTGTTCTTTGGCAGCTCAGTCAGATCCCAGTAGGAGATCAGCCTTCACTGATCGGGCTTTCCAACCCAAAGGCCGTCATTGCACAGGCAGAATGTCTGCTCTGAAGGAAGTAAGATTGTCTGCTGTCTTCTACCTCAGCACCCTGCCAGGAATTTGGGTGATGCAAGAAAAAGGAGGAATCTCATCTACAGTAGCTGGCAACCACTTTTAGCTGATGTGAAAGACAGGCACGGCTGGTAACATGACACTATGTGCAAGTGCCAGAAAAGTCCTGGCTCCTACACAGTCCTGCTATGGCTGTATTTGTGAAGCTTCAACATCTGGCCAGTCAGGTCGTAGAACTGATTCCTCCTCCTATGTTTTACAACCTTGTTGCTGTACAAGGTACTGCTAGAATGAGACAGGTTTAATGAGACTGTTACCCAAACTCCCTGCTGCTGGGGAACACCTCCGTAACCCTGCCTCACCTCTACCACAGGGATATGAACCACTTAAAAAGTCCTCTCCTCAGCAGCCCCAAAGGGCTCTTCCGACAAAGGGAGAGCACAGTTAACTTACTGAAATCCTGTTTACAGGCAATACACTTATATGTACTGAGAGCCATGCTGTGCTCTTGAGCTGGTGTCTGAAGCCACCTGTGATACAAGCTGGCACCTCTGCTGGATTCTGAGCTCAGGGCTGCAGAAGAGCAGTCAGATAACACCAGCCAGGACTCCAAGCAGCACCAAAGCAATCCATCTCCACCATCATTTCTGATGCTCATAAAGCTGGAGGGCTTCTGAAGCCACACCAGAGTAAGCCTGAGAACAACAGCCACAGGGCTCAGCCAGGCTACAGCCACCTCCATGAAACAGGCCTTCCTACAGTCAGAGCAGGCGGGTTGTTTCATATTTCTGAAGAAAGTGGCCACCAAAGAACTGAAGCTGCGCTATGTGCCTTCTGAAGCACCTTCTCAACAGCACATCATCAGAGCCTGGGACCTCATGGTGGCCCCTGGCCCTCCGAGATGACACTACCCCTAAAGGGAGGTCATCCTGCTGTAGTGTAGGAGAGCTGCTCCCCTCCCCAGCTAAGTTCTTTGGGATTTCTCCACTACTCTGCTTAGTGCATAGAAAGCAAAAATGGCTGAAATCTCAGGAAACCACAGCTCTTTAACTAGCTTTAAAGTAGCAAAAGCAACAATTGATGCGCTGTTACCATAATTTCCTCAGGTCCAGCAAAAAAAAAATAATAATAAAAAAAATCTACCCCTTCCTCACTGCTTTGGCCTTTATGCACTTCTGTAAAGCAGGGAACAATCAGATACTGCTCATGTTGGTTTTAGCAATGCTGCTCCCCGGGGTAATGGTCTCCCTTTCTGAGAACAGACTCTTCAACTCTTGCCCCATGAGTAAGGGAGATCAGTTGCTGCTTCCCAGACAGCCAATTACTCCAGTTACTGATTCTCTCATTACCTGCCTCTCCACATACTCTCGGCATGTTACTGCTCCAAACTCTCTCAGACCTGATGCAATCTTCTGGAGGTGACAGGGTAAGAACAATACTGTTCAAATACTGGAAGCTTAAACCAGTGCTCTGACTGCAGGGCCGGAAGAACAATGTTTAAGGGTGTGGGGGTTGCTGGGTTGTTTTTTGTTTTAGTCTTGCAGAACACCAACAAACAACATTTGGAAGTTGCATGCTTTTGAGAGCGAGCCTGACAAAAGGGTTAAATTTTTTTTTTTTTAACCACTGGAATACAAAACAGCTTTCTAATTTTATATAATCAAGAAATGGAAAACAATTTTTATTAACATGTTTTACATTTACAATCTTTTATTAGCTAATCAACATCAACATGCAAAAATAAGCGCTAAATACAAACCTCTACAATATGGTTTTGTTTAAACTACAATGGTTTAATTCTTCTGAAAAGTTGTAAGGATGTGTTCTGTAGTCATTAAAATTGAACTATTAGTTTCAGTAATGAATACTATTTAGACCCTAAAATTATGTAATCATCCTGCAAGGCATCTTCAGAAACTTCGCCCAACACTTAAGAATACCAGCTCATTTTCATGTGAGTACATTCTCAAAGCAAGAAATAAGGCAGTAGCACTAATGATTTCATACTGAACCCTATGCACATAACTAATAACTTTAGAAGGACTTCAACACTATGGTAGACTGGAAAAAGAACATTTAAACAAGCATTGGGTTTTGCCTGAAATGTTCTCAGATACTCTTGATACTTATGCAACCTCCTTAAAATATTTGGGTTTGGAAAAAGACTTTGTACTCCTTCAAACCAGTTGATCCTCCAGAGAAGTCAGGCTTGTCTCAAAGACATCAGTATCTTCCCATGGAAATAAGTTACATCATTCATGTTCAGGATTACTTCACGAGAGGATCACAAAGAAGGCAAAGAGGAGCTTAAAGGAGAACATAGTGGTAGCACTGAAATCTTTTCTAACAAAAGGGTCTTGGACAATTGTGAAAAAGAGGGAAGAAAAAAGGATTTAATTTCAAATCTGTTGTCGCTTTTCACCTTTCCCCCAGTGCAAGTGTCCATCTTGAAATAAAGTTTTCCTTTAGAAGATGAGAGTACTTTTGAGAAGAGTCCAATTTTTTTACTTCATGTTACAAAACCTTAACAATCAAAATTCATTTGTTTTTATTCAAGTACAAACTTAAGTCATAACTCCTCTCTTTTTTTTTTTTTAAAGAGTGTTTATTGATGCTCATTGATCTTTGGTCGCAAGAAACAATAATGCCACCGACAGGTCTGATCCCCAAGGTGGCAGGTTTTGCTTCTTTGCCACACATTAAGGCCCCCCCTTTTCCAGGGTATGCCAATACACACTGTGTCAAAACTCCAGTGGCACTTCATCATGTGGTTTGTGGACCTACATGATGTAGACTTTCTCAGCCTGTGAGAAGTTGAAGACTTCTTTGGTTCTTGGGCAAATTACTTTGTCATCTTGACGAATAGAAAGCAGAGACTGAAAAAAAAAAGTGAAATCAAAAGATAATATTCAGAGAAGTGACTCAAAGCATGATTTCGTCATTTCATAAATAGAATTTTTATTTCTTTATAAAACATGATGCTGTAGTCTGAGGTAATTTTTTTTTTTACCACATAAGTCACTTATTTCTCATTAACTGCTCTCTAGAGGGAATGATTTCTAATGCCATTTGATTTCATGTTATGGATTCACGTAGTCAGACATTAGCTTCTTTAAAGACCAATTTAACTGCATAAAAATATACACACCTTTAAAAGTTACTGTAAGAAGTTATTTTTCTTCTGTTAACAGAAGATACTTCTAGGTTTCTGAGCTTTAAGCTCTTATTTTGACACAGAAAGTTATTATAAACACTGCTATTGTAGACTCCATTAAGTCACTGGTTTCAACACTTACATTGTATCCATAGACATATCCATTTGGTAACATCATAGGAGGATTATTTTCATTCATTACATCCCCCGAAATCTTGCAGACTAGTCTGGAGTTGGCACAATGTGCCATAGGCAGAGGCTGAGCCAGCTTGTTCAGGGATTTGCTACACACAGGGCAGTCTGGGTTTTTTGAGCTCCCATCCTCTTTATAACACTGTCTGTTTAACAGCAAGTTAAGGGACAACCACCACAGAACCCAACAGCAATTAGTTAACAACACAGGTGACAGTGTTGACAGTAAGTAAGGACAGTAGTGAGCTGTGCAAATACAGCCTAGCTATAAGAGCACACGGGACCACTTAAGTTTAATGCACATATCTAAGAATCAAGTGCTTGCTGCTTCAGGAAGAGGAGTGGGCACCAAGTGTCTGGCACCCTCTACAGGTAACACTTCTGGTGTAGAACATTTCAGCAGCATTCATTCTTCTAACACATACCACTACTGGCAGTAAATGCAACTGTTTCAAAAGATGCAGGATATATTTGAAATTGTGGTCCATCTCACTAACATTTGTGATATATTCACCAATTTCAGATACATGGAAAGATAGCCTAGCATGCAAACGCAGTGTAGATCTCACCTTAAAATTTTGGGTTTTTTTTTTTTTTAAACCCATGATGCCATTTATTATAATCTCCCCTTAATTTAATAGACAAATTCATATGCCATTTAAACAACTCATAAGCAAAAATACAGTTCTTCTTGGAGGTCTCTGAAAAGGAACCATGGAATGAAAAAGAAGAACCAAAACAAACCAACCCTTAATATTTACATTCAACACTAGCATCTTCATTAAAGGATACGGTGTTTTTATAGCTGAAAGGCCTGCCTGGAGTGTTATAGTAAAAACAGAATTGTTTCCCAGCTGATGTAGTCTGTAGTTATCATATCTAAACTGTTGGATCAGCATTCTCCATCGTGCAGGGTCCAAGAGATCCTGTAAAAAAAAACCAAAACAAACAAGCAACAAAAGTAGTTTTCAGTCTAATTGTCCCAGGAGGTAAAAAAAAGCCTAGGAGTGGTAAATTGTGCAAGACTCACTAGACCAAATCCATCACAAAATAAAAGTATACATGCTAATGTGTAATATGAATGAAATTGTTTAGAAAATACCCTTTAACCATAGTTTACTAGAAATATGATTTGTGTCAAGTATTACTTAACTGGCATAACAATACTCAAACCTCCAAACTTATTAGCCATTTTTAGAAGTTCATGTGCACAAGATCCCAGTTCAAAGCAGTTGCTTTCATTTTTACAGCATGCACACTGTATGAAATGATTCTGCAGTAAGAGATCCCTACATATGGTCTTCCTTATTCTATCAAAAGCAACCTAACTACAGTTTCTGGTCCCATCCTTTGCAATATGTTGTTTACACAACTTTGTATTGAAGAACTGGTTCTACCTCAGGTTAGGTAGAGTGTAGCTTAGCTGTGTGTTTAAGGACAAAATTCTTTAATATATATTGTAATCCTGGGAGTTACCTAAAAAACAAAACAGTGATTCCAAGTCCAGATTTTTTTTTTAAACCTCTGACGCAAGAACTAAACTGACAGGTCAAAGATACATAGCATAACTTTTAGGATTCAATGTAAGAGGCATGTAAGAAATGAAAAACCTTTGAAAATATACTTGTTATGTTGGACAGGCAAAGACCCAATCCTTTCTTCTGCTGGCACCCCTTCCCCTTTGTATCCAACACCCACATTGTGGTCACAGAAAGTGACCATGTTTGTCTTAGAAATAAGCTCATGTTATCAACTGTGCAATGTTTCCCTTTGAGGCAGCTACAAGAAAAATTAATGTATTTCAGTATATTGTTTACTTTATGAAACAGGCTTTTAAAGAAAATCAAAGACTGAGCAACAGACAATATACTGATTAGCAGCATTCAAAATATGTTATACTATAAATTACTAGACAGTGATTTTACTGTAACACTCTGGTCTTTATGCTTTAAAAGCTCTGTACCTCTTTAGCCCACTCTGCCTCTCCTCAGCCCCTTGTTCATTCCAGTGGAGACACTGGAGAAGGATGGACTCCAGCATTATATTCGGTTGTACCCTGGAATTCCCCCAACCCAAGAAGATCAGACTGGCCCGAGAACTTTTATCAATAAATGAAAAAGAAAAAAAAAGCACCACACTTTGTCACCTGCCCCACTTATGGCCAAAATGGATAGAACAAGCAGGATAATGTTGTATTTGTTGGTTAGAGAAGATACTTATTCCCTTGGATTAAGAAAAACCCATTTATTAGAGATATTATGATCTGACCAATATTCTCACAGACTCAGAAATAATTTTACTTAAAGCCATTTTAAGAAGCTATTTACTTTTAACATGGTGACTAGGGGTTCTCTATCTCCAAACACATGCTCTCTGATTCTGTTTGTCTAGGCAATTATTAGATTACTCAGATCATAACTTCTACAAACTAAAATATTTTAAGCCAGATCCATAAAGAGCAGTAGGGAATTTGTTCCAATTGTATGGTTGTATGTGAAACAATACTAGCTTTTCTCCTTGGTCCCCTTCATTGAAGGATTCTGTTCAAACTAGCACTTACAACAAAATACAGGATTTTTGTTTCCTGCCTGTCTCTAACTACTAAAACAATGATAAGCTTTATCTTACACCCAGTCTTGTAACACATCTGTCATTTGTGCTCTAAAACTCACATCAAATGTAGGATCTAACATACTAGGATCCTTCTAGGACTCCAGGGTTAGCAAATAAATTCACATTAATTCTGTGGGTTGTTGATTCAGGTATTTTTTTATGTGCCTGTTTTGTTAAACCACTGATTTCATCATCAATTGTTTAAAAAACTTGTTTATACTGGCATTGCCACTTACTGGCTTGGCATTTTATGGGCCTCTTATCTTGCTTTGCCAATTCAACTGTTGTCTACCTTCTGCCTCCAAAGGCAAGTTAAAAAAAGATAAATGGTGAATTAGCACATGACCAGAGAACAAACTGTAGAAACAGCAGTTACCTATAAGTTTTGCTTGATTCAAATGTCAATATTGGTATTACCTCTAATACCTGCGTTCATTTGCATACTCTAAACAAATGAACACTTACTTCTAAGCATCAAAAATATTGCTTTCAGATAATTCAAACAATCTTTCCTTACTTCATCCCAATCACAGCAAGAACAGCAATTTGAGAAGCAGAATTAAGGACCACTGCTGGTGTATTACGGCCACAGCCTAGTATGTTGAACAAAACTTTTTCCTTTGTATGACTCCATGTTCTGTCTCTTGCTGTATATTTGAATATCACACTTTTGGTCCCACAGACCTTTTAGTGCTGGGTTTGTGGTAAGCTCAGTGATAATCTGTGCATTACTGTTAAATCCAAGTGCAACAATACAACTACTAACCTGCATTAGTGTACAAGGGCTGGTTATCATAACTAAGGCCTACTGTAAGTGTGGATTTAAAAAAAAAAAAAAACCAAAACAACATTTGATCTTCATACTTTCCTGTAAGGAAAAAAAAAGCAGCTACATGTATTTTATTGTTCTGCTGTACCAGTGAATTTCAAACATAACATTACCTTATAGGGGGAGATATGAGTGTCTGATGGGAAGGCCAACATCCCCATCACTTGCCGAACCTCGTCCAGCTGGCTTCCCTCAGCCTGACTGAAATGCTTTCTTGCATGTCTGAAATTGGGAATTTATACCTTTATTAGAGAGAAATGCCTCCGCTTATGCAAACTCGATGTATCACACTTACTCCTTTGACATACACTCACAAGTGAGATAAATGCAGTCTGATAATCAGCTACTTTGAGCCATTACACATCAACTCTTCAAATACCTACTGTGTTTATAGTGACATTTGAGAGAATGTTTACTTTTCAATAAATGATTTTTTTGTGTAGAGGCTAGAAAGCAGTATCACTTTCTGTGCAGACTACAAGAAATTGCAGGGAAGGGTAGTAGAAAACACCTAGTTAAGAAAAAAATTGATTTTTTTACCAAGGAAATAAATTTCAGTACAATTTTTTTTGTACTTTAACAGGTACTACTAAGAGATGCACACAACAACGAAAACTTGGATAACAAAGAAGCAACAGAATTACCAGGAATGTATTTAAAGCAGAATAGAAACTAGTATTTTTCAGGAAATTAATTCTAAGAAAATAGAAAATTATCAGTTTGTGAGGATATCCAACTACTTTAAAAGCCTGTAAAAGCCTTCCCTAGTCTTCCCAAGTTCATCAATTCAGCTGGGGTTTAAATGAGCAGGAAAACCCTCTGGCCTTTGAACTGGATGATTAGTTCAGCGTTTCTGCTAAAGCTCCCGTTTTCAGCAATGCACAGATGTCACACAGTAGACTGAGTGCAGAATCAGCAGAGTATTGAATTTCTGGCATTGCACAAGTGTAGGAGATGTTTTATGTTGTATTTTCTCCACAGTCCATATTATGGGGAAGATGCTAAGTAATTTGGGAAGTACTCTGGAAAGTGTTTGGTCTTTTTAACTTTAAGAGTTTTATTAATATAAGAAACTGGGAAATTACTTTTATGGATATACAGTATTTTCCAACTGCCCATTTAATTGGCTGATTAAAAACAAAAGTCTAGTAGACAAGTTGCACGGCGTTCCCTCCCCAGTTCTGTCATTCACAAACTACACTTTGGTCATCAATATCCTGAGAACAGTCTCTTTAGTAGTGTTTCAGTACTCTTCCTCTCCCACCCAAACCAGGAAGCAACGAAAGTTATGCAGGACAGACTGTTTCCACCCAACTTCCTATTTTGTGTGAGCAATTCAGGAATGTAAATATTGTTCTGCAGGTGATGGGGGAGCTGTTATTAGAGCAGAAGGGTAACACTCATGGCCTGAGAGGAGACTAGGCAGCCTGGACATACTGGAAGAAAGCTAAAATTAGTGATAGTGCAGAGCTGCAGATGAAAGTGATAACTTCTTAAAAGAAAACTTTGGCAAAGCAAAAATATTTAGACCTACCCATTAAGCTAAATCAGTGTGTGTGCATGCATAAGGGAGAATAACAAAAATAAATCTTAGAAGAGCCGGTCACGGTGCACTTGTGCTCAGTGATGTTAAAACAAATGGTGCTTCAGTTTTACAGCAGCCTCATTAGTGTTGTGGTTCTACTCCCTCCCAGGCCTTGACAATTTGCTCTTACAGACAATACACTCCCCTTGATTTAAAGAATGTCCTGAGCTGTAACAGGCACATGCTGGCCACACTAGCTTGAGGTAGAAATAACACTTCATTTGCATATGCATGATACATAATCATGATGTGTGTGCTAGCTGTTTTAAGTGCTCAGCAACCCAACGCTTCCACCCTCTGCAATCAACACACTGGGATGTGGTGGCCTTTTGACACAGAATAATTTGTTTTCCTAAAATGACCCTCTCTTAATCCTTTCCTCCCAACTTTCCCTTCTGCCTGTGCTTAAGAAAACGGCACAGTTTTTCCACAAAGCCTGCCGTGCTGATGTCTGACCTTCATCCCCTGAGCACCATTGTTTTTTTTGTTTGTTTTTTTTTTTTTTTTTTTTACACACCTGTCATCCCCCCACCTCCAATAAAACTACAGGAACAAATTGTGTTTATTCACCATTGTAGGAGAGTTTACTAAAATGAATGGAATCTGGCCACTTTATCCTAATGCTGCACATCATCAGCTATTTTTATTTATTTTTGTCCTTTATATCCCAAGAACAAGCGCACAGGGTGTTTTGTTAAGCTTACAGCTAAAAGAACTCTGTGTATCTCTAGCATCCCTTAAGAGCAAAGTAGCTGAATGCTCTCAGATCTCCCAGAATGAAATTAGTGAGAGCTCCAGAACTGTGAAATTAGTGTCACCAGTCCTTCATTGTTACTGTAATAGGAGTGAGCTTTACAAAAAACCCTAAAGAGACTGCGGGAGTTAAAGGCTAACGATACTACCTAGAGGACTGATGTACTTAAGAGATTTACTCTTTGTACTCAAATAGCTTTTGTACATTCTGGAAACTTGCACTTTCAAGACTACCCCAATAAGCTACCTTAGAGGAAAGTCTGTCTGTACTGTGTTTCTAAAAAAAGCTCCAGAAATTCATTCGTTTATTTAATAAGACATAATTTTAAAGCTCATATCAATCTTAACCTAAAAGCAATATGTCACTTTAGAGGTTCTCAGCAGGCAGTGAGCAAAGCTTTCAAACTTATTTAAACACCAGCTGCGTTTCAACAAAATGTCAGTTCTCCGAGTTCCACTCATACAGGAAACTACTTGGTAAACAGCCTCTTTCTCTGCTTTCTAATGGATGCCTGACCTATTTATTGCACCATGGACAATACTGAAAGAATCCTGCTGCAGGCACTTAACAGAAGCAAGCTAATAAAAACACAAAGATGAAACAGTTTGCTAGGAGCAATGAGATTTATGGTACACCTTCCCAAATTATATTCCCTTGCTCATTACATGTTTATTTTGAAGCAAAGCAGAAGGAATTGGTAAAAACTGACATTTTAAAGCCATATTATTTAAGGAAAGCATTGAGATGTTGAACTCAAGGTACAAAAGTCATCAAAACTCAACCTGCTAAAAAGGAGTCAATTAAGCTAAAGAAGGATTTCATAACTTCTTATAAAATGAAAAGGAGCTATAGAAGTAAAAGCAGCATTGTTATGACCAGCAAGTTCTAACAGCTGAGTACAAGACATCTGTCAACCCCGAATTTCTATGGGTATACGGAATATAAATGCTTCACCCGAACAGCATTCAACAGAGATGCTTATCTGCAACATCAATAGAACTGTAAGTTTTAAACCTCAGAGGCTATGACAGTACAAGTTATTCCACACCAAGAATGCTGGGTCCTCTTGAGGGCCGACAACTTGCAAATTTTCCAGTACTGATGAGGAAAAGGGATCAGAGGGAAGCAAACATCCAGTAACAACAAAAAAATTACGATGAGTGACCTTATCTGCTTTGCCCCAGTTCTCAGCCTATCTCCTTATTTCAGCTGTGTGTCTGCCCTCTGGTTTCCAAGCTACGTAAGGAAGCTGCAGCTCAAAGAAAATAGTTTTTAGACTGTGGACTACTCGTTGTTAATACGCATGACTGCACGCTTGGCCAAGACACAAAATCTAAGCACAGAATAAAGCTAAAAGCACAAAGCACAGTATTTGTTTGATATAAAGAGCACCATGGGCTTCAGTAGATAATGTAGTTGAGTGTCTTTCATCCTTTTCATAAGTACCCAACAATTCCTTAGGACTTGAGAACTCTATCAAAGATTACGTGCATGTATCTAAGCACTAGTACATAGATTTAGTTTTGTGTTTTTTTTTTTTAATTAACATTAAGATTAGCTGGAGTGTACTAGATTGCAATTTGCACTGACTGGGACGAAAACAACAATGATATTGGTGCAAACAGGGCAAAACAGGAACATATTTAGCTCAAAGCAAGCAACACATTTGAATAAAATTAGAACTAACAACAGGAAACAACCCTGAAACTTAAGCGGAGTAATTTTCGGGTGGTGTTAACATTAGACTGACCACTCTACAGACTTTCACTACCCTTTCCTAAGTCTCTCTCATTCTATTCAAGAGAAGTGATGTGGTTTGCCCTGCAGTAGTGTTTCTACATTTAAAGCCTGGGAATGTGCTAGAATGCATTCAGTCTGTACTTATGTTATGACACTTGATATGTTTTTCTATAGCTCTGTGCTCCTCTGGCCAAAAAGCTGCTCTGCCACAAATACAAACCTCCGTCTGGTTTCAATTTCTGGAGTACCTAAGATAGTTTTAAAGGCAGCGAGACTTGCAACTTCCTTAATATAAAACTTGTCAGAAATATTAAGTGGTAACAGTGTTATCACCAGAATGTATCAGCAAAGCTTCAAGTCTGGCCTTAAAACCTGTCATCTCTCCCTAGGCTTAAATATTTCCACGAAAATCAAACCCACTGAGAGTTCCTCTCTCCCTGGGTTATCCTTTAAAGTGCTATTGCAAGACTTAAAATCAGAACCACTAACTTAAAAGCATAAGTAGCTTCATGGACTAGTATAAATACTGCCAGACAGACTGTCTTGTGGTTGAAGACAGGTAGCAATTAGCTCTGACTCTAGTTCTGTTACTGTTTGGCATGGCCTTGGGATGTGTTACTTCCTTCTCAAAGTAGTCCCCAGTGAACTAGCTCAGAAGAGGTGAAAAAGGATATTGTTTCTTCATTTGGGGCCAGTGGAAGGGAGCGGGGGCAACATAATATAGCTTGTTATTCTCACATATATGACAACATGGAACTCCCAACTTATACATTCAACTCAAGAGGTGAAGCTGGCCTAAAGCATAGCTTGTAGAACAAAAAGTTAAATGAGCATAGTAAAATGGATGAGACTTTCAATGCGTGTTTCATTAACTTTGTTTTTTTTTGTGATGAAAACTGCAAGAAATTCCTATAAAAAGCTAGCTTCCTCTTGATACAAAGGTACAATCACTTTATGAAACAAATTTTCTAAACCTTGCTGTGAAGAGTAAGCAGATGTGGAGTTTCAGCAACAACATTAAGTTTTTAAAAAGGTACATCATAGGTACATAAATGCCATTAAAAATCCCCACAGAACCCCAGCTTAAACCCAACAACTCATCACAACACTAGCAAGATCCTTTACAGTAGTGGGGCTTCACAGGGGGCTTACAGTAATAGCTGCAAGTTTCTAATGAAGCATGCCACCACCTTGTTACAAAAATTGTTTGGTAAGCATCCTAATTTCATACCTCACAGCATCCAGTCTCTTGTTCTGTCGAATGAGTTCTATGAACTCCTGAATCCTTAGGCTGAACTCCAGACAGCTCTGAGATTAAAGACAAGACAGGGTCTTAGAGGGTTCCAAAACTGCACTGCACAGTATGTTAAGTACTATGTATGCACATCAAAAATAAAGCGTTAATAGCATGCAACCTTCTTTGCTTGCTTTTAGGCATTCATGCAAAAAAAGTTGAAATGCTGACTTTACAGACAAGACATCAGCACAGAATTCCCTAAAAGCAAACAAAAACTTTCTCCTTTTGCCTCCTTCAAACCATGAGTATTTAGCAGGTATGAACTTTTTCCTACTGACTGAAAGCACAGTTACCTGTGATGTGAGATTAACAAGTGGTTTATTTGCACTTTCTTACAATTTGAAGTAGTAGTTTCAGCAGGAGTTTGGGGCTATGTAATCATTTAGATGAGAGGTCTATCCAGAAGACTGCAAGGAAGAACTAAGTCTTTGAATACTATTTTGAAAGTCTCCAATATTAACAAAAAGCAGCGCACTGTACAGGCTGCTGCACTCCCCTCCTCTCCCTCCAGTTCTTCAAACTTCTATCCCAATCTTCTTGACAAACAGCTAAAAGCCATGCTGGAAACAAGTCTCAAGCAAGAAAACCAAGTGGCATTTACCTGTTTTTGGAAAAAGGTAAAATTTGAAGCCTAATGAAGGTGACATTGTCCCTTTAAATCAAATTCCATCACCAGTTCACAAAATCTATAAAAAAAACTTGGAATATGTGGAATTAAAAAGAAAAGAGATTCTCCCCCCATAAAAGAAAAGTCACTATGCTTCTTTACAGGGACACAGTCAGCTGCTTCATTACCTGAAAACAACAAAACCCCGGAGTCCTCTGAATCTCAAAAAGAACTGTGTTCCTGGAGTTACCCTGCTCCATTTGGTAACTGGGATTTTCTTCTTCCTCCATACTTCTAATGAATAGTTCTCTTTTGTTTATTGTCTGTCAGCACAGTAACAACCAAATTCCTCAGTGACTTCAGCAGGAATTTGAACAACTCCAAATTTGTATCATTTAACTGTCTGGGGTGACTAACGCACACTTTGCAACAACTGATTATTTTTAGATGTGAAATAGAAGACATCTGGACATAAAAATGATGTGTTCTGTCATATTTTAAAATATACTTGTTTAAGGAAGAGAAATTAATTTGCCAACTAGGCATTTTTCCATATCTAAGCCCAAGCAAAGCATAAAAATTTCTTCTTTTATTTGAAATTTTCAGATAGGACTAGTTAAAATACCATTATTCAAATCAACACAAACCCCTCATTTAGAATTTTAGCTGTGTTTCTACTAAAAATTGATTGAGCTTTTTAACTGTTAATGATACTGAAACCTAGGGCTTAGTATTTTGTTAAAGTGCTTCAACAACAAAAAAACCACCTCCCAAAACAATCTTCAGAGTTCATGTTTTGTTTTTATGAATATTCAAGCAAGCTGCAAGCCAGTGGCTCTATGGGTTCTGCAAAGTGCAACTGGAAGAGATTCCTACACATCAGATGATGCATATGTCTCAATTTTGTATACCTTCAAAAAATTGTGCAGCAACTATTCACAGGAGCTTATATATCTCACATCTGTAAAGTTATAGGATTGCATGCTTTCCCAGGCCAACACACAGTTTCATTTTTAAATTAGGCTTCCATTAACGTGGTGGCTGGGATTTTAGGACATTTAACACTGATGAGTACCTAAGCAACCAGAAACAGAAGAAATGTTTGTGTTGGAAAAAGAAGCATAGTGATTTCTCTCCTTGCAACTCTGATCTGTCACAGCCTTAGTTATGGTTTTTGTTTGGTTTTTTTTTTAAACAAAACAAAAAAGATGAAAAAACAGAAAAAAAAAATTAGCTAGGGCTTGCAGAAATAAATTTTTGTTGTTGTTGTTGTTCCAGAAAGAGATGGGGAAGATTTTTCCTTATTTATTGTTTGCTGAAGATTTGTGATGAAGACATTCAGATTATTTGTTATATTATGCAACATATTAAGATCACACAAGGGGGATCTTTTAGCAGTATAATTATGCAGTAGTGTTTACATACCAATTCTGGTTTTCCTTTAATGGTTTCCATAAAAAGATCATCATTTTCTTTAGAGTAATCACTAGCTGATTTACTTTTGCATCCCATCTTCAGTTCATTCTCATTTTGGCACCCCTGAGTGACAGAGAATGTCACTCTTCATTTATCATTAAGTGCACTCAAACATTTTTGGTTAAAGAAAGCACTTAGTTTAAAAAAAAAAAAAGACACAAATATCTGAGGGAGGCAGGGATTTTGGTTAATATCAGTTAGAAACAGATTTCTGCAAGCCCTATTGAAGATTACAGCATGTTCTGAAATGCAGAATTTAAGAGACAAGGAAACTTAAACCAACTGCAGAGGAACAAGTATATAACACATTCAAGTCATGGCATTCAATGGCTATAGAGATTGAGTTTATTACTTGACTAGACTCTGCTTTTCATTAAAAAAAAAAAAAGACAAAACCAACAAACAACAAAACAAACCCCAAACCCCCAAACCCAAACCCATTTCAACAGTAGCTTTTTTTATCCACAGAAAGTTGGTTCTTTACTTGTTTTATTTTCTTACACACAACACTTAAAAACACTTAGACAAAAGCTGGTATGAAGTTTCCCTCAGTGTTAAGCCTGAGGACAGAGGTTTATTGACCTCTGTCAAACTGTTAAGATGCCTTCACATATAAATTGAGTTACATTCTCAGTAGGATGCAAAGAGGTATGCAAGTTTGCATGTACTGCATATTCTGGATTTATATGTTTGTAAATCACAATAAACCAAACTTAACATTATTATTTTATTTGAGCAGAATTTTTAAAGATGACACTTGCATCCATAAGGTGAACTATCAGAGAGTTTCAGGCTTAGCATCTGTGCAAGCTACTTGAGCTCCAACTACCTACACCTTCTTAAAAGGGTTCTGTACTTTCTGTTCTTAGTTATACAAAGCCTCAACTCAAGACCTGTAATTTAAACCAAATCAATCACACTAAATATCCACATAGTTTTAAAAACATCTGGAAAACAATTTTGGCAGAAGACAAACATGTTACATTTTCATACCTTCATTTTTCTGAGCCTGGATTTGTTATCATGACACCAAGCCAAGCAAGTCATAGTCTCTTGTCTTTCCAGTGATTCTTCCACTTCTTTAGCAGTCAAAAACATCTCAATATTTACCAAGTCCTTAAAAAACAAAAGGAAATCACGTGTCAATAAATTGTAGCGATAACCTTACACAGTAATCCACTCTGCAATAAAACTGGAATTCAGAGATACAAAATACTTTGTTCTAAAGACCTCTGGCTTTTAAGATAGTACTTTACAAAGAGACATTACAGCATGTTTCAAGGACTGCATTTTCATGTACTGACATGTTCTGACTGCATGCAACAATATTTTTTTCTGAGTCTACTTATACAACAGTACTTAAGAAAAAGATAAAGCTAGAAGCTTTGCACAGAAAGTGATTGGATCCCAAGATCACTTCAGTGTGGTTCACACTTACAGGAGTACTCTGCTTACTCTAAGCTTACATGATGTCAACCAACCATGAAAATACCCACTTTAGCAAATGTTATAAGAACTAGATAGAAGAGGAGAATATAGATCTACTTTACCTAGCCATCTATAACTACTGAGTTTTAAGCAGTGTCCTACAATGGTCTGAGGTCTCCAATAGAACATCAAACAACCTAAGTTGCAGACCTTCAACTGCTTACAAAAGTTCTGTTTACAAGATCCGACATTTTAGGGGATAAAAGAAAAGTTACTATATTAAAAAAGTTAAGCAATGGGTGAGCCACAAGATTCCTCAAGTGGCTATCACAAGCAGGTATTTCTGGAGAAAAAGCAACAATCTTGTATCAAAATTGCCTGAAGCAAACCTGTAACACACCTATGCTGCTTTGTAATTACCAGCAGCTTTACGTGTTCATACCAACCAAGGCAAAAACAACTGAAAAAAATTCAAAATCTAGTAGGGTATCAAAGAATTTTTTTTACCCAGATATTTCTTCTGGGTAAATCAGATATAATTTCTGATAAAAAAAACCCCAAACTTTGATAGAAGTTCTTAAATGATATGAATAAGGTCCATTCTGAATTGGCATCACCAGAAGTTATTTTTGGGCTGTATAAATACATCATGTTGTGACAATTCCTACTTTGCTGAAAAAAAAACATCTTGGGAAGCCATAATTCAGTACTAGATTTCTGACAGTGTATTAAAGTATTTGATTAACATGCACTTCAAAATTAAAGAAGTTCATTTTTATGTAGAGTTCATAGCAAGTAGTTGAAAGTTATACACCTGAAATGCTGAGTATCACAAATACTCTAGTACCTTTAGTGAACAAAACTACTCAAATGGCACTTTCTGCTGTTGGAACAGCTGAATATCCTTACATTTTAAAATTTATACTCCCTTGAAACAAAGGCATCAGGCATATCACATTCACACCTTGCATTGATTAGCCACTTTTGCCTTAAAAATAATAATAAAAAAAATCTAACAGTATTAGAAAAACAGACCTGATCACAGTAGCCTTGAATGGTTCTTTAGTACAGCACAAATTACAGCTCTTTGTAAAGCTTCCTCTCTTATGACTTGAGTGTGAGTTTAAAAACAAAGTATTAAGGATAGTCAACATGCAAGTACGCTTTATAGATGGCATGATCATAGCATTAAAACTACTACACCATCAAACGAATGAGCCTCACACAGATCTAGTGAGATCAAAACCAGCTAAGTCAGACCAAGATCACAGCTCAAGCAAGTACAAGTTTACAGAACAAAATTAAAATCATACTTTCACTGACTCCTCTGATCACCGTGAGGATAAAAAAACCCAAACCTATTTTATCAATGTATTGGCAAATAGGCTGAAAGAATGCCAACCTGTTCCACAAAAGGATTTTTTCCTTTCAGTTTTCCTTGCTTTGATCGTTCAAAGTTTTTCTGAATAAATTCTCAAGTAGACACCCCCCCCCGCATTATTCCCCCGTGTATGAAACGGTGTTCCTTGCCCAGGTACCTCATCTTTAGAAGCAATTTGACATATAATGCAGCTGTATTAATTATCTTGCCTGCGTATTTTTCTACGCAGCTTCTGAGCTGAAAGACAATTCAATTTGATGTAAAAATAACATGTCCATACATCTCCTCAAGCTTATTTGAGCTATGTGTCCTCTTAATGAATAGCATTTGCTTTTACAACACACTAAACCAAAAGCATTTTCTACATTAAAAAAAGGACTAGGTATGCTGGGCAGGCAACAAACGACTGGTTTAATCTCCTTCGTTAGCTTTTCATAGTTTAGGTTGCATCACAAACCCCTCCCCCCAAACTGTTTTTTAAAAGAAGCATAAGGGCAACGCTTATTTTAATTCTTTGAGCTGGAGTCCTAACTGTATGCCTTTATCAATCAGGTGTTAGTAGAGCAACCCTTAAGTCTGAACAAAAAGATTGCAGTTGCTGCTGAGGCAAACAAAAGTCTCTTAAATAAAAGGCGAATTCCTACATTCCTTTTGCACATCTAAAAAAGGTTCTATTTGGTACAGAAATGCTAATTAGATTCAGGGTTGCCAAAAGAAGTCAAAGCTGGGCAGCCGTCCCCATTAAATAGACAGTATGTATCCAGAAAACAGAGGAGAATATTTTTAATTAAAAGAGTTTCTTTCAGAACTAGCAATCATTTTTAAATTGACTCAAACAGGATTTTCTTCTCTGCTGACTAGATAGAAAGTAAGGGAACAATACAAAACAAACATTAAGAAATCCATTTGTAGGGAAAGAAACAGCTTTTGCGTTTGACAGAGTAGGAGTCTTAATCACACAGATTGATAGAAGAAAAATACTAAAATACAATTAGGCCATAAACTGTTGAAAAACCCACCCATGCTCATGCCACCCAATTTTTATTTTTTTTTTTTTACTCTGACCATGCTTTCTTCATTTTTTTTAGTGGTGCTTACTCTTAATGCTTATCCATGGTGTACTTCAATTATCTAGGACTAAAGAAATGAAAGAAAGGAGTAGGAGAGGCTTATTTGGTTTTATTAAAACCAGCACAGCTCTCCTACATAGGCCAGGACTGGAAAATTACTTCTCTGCCACATCTTGTATGGATGGGAACCAGTTAACAGCATTGGCAGTTGTATGAAGTATCTCATGCTCCACGTTAAGACTGAAAATCCAGAGTAGTTTTCTGAAGGTATTCTAGAATTCAGAGTTGGAAGGGCTGTAGACCATATAGAAACACCATCTTTCTTTGTTCCCAAAGCAGCATTAAAGTTTAATATGCTGTTATGAAGAGCCTCTCACATAATTTGTTTACATATAAAATTGAGTGAATGTAAATATGTAATTTTGGAGAAATATTGCCACCGGTTTTGCAGGTGGAGAAAAAGCTGAAGCAAGAAATATGTTGCCACATGCTCCCCCTCCAACTGACACAGCATTCAGCATCATGGCAAACGTTTTCTGACTTGCATATAAATTAAAAAGCAATTCTAAAGTCTTTAATTACCATCTTCTGCAACGCTGTAAAGTCTTCCTTTCATAATTTCAGTTTTCACATAGAGTAATTACAATACTTGACTTCCAGTACTGCAGAAGCATAGGAGAACTCACTGCACATGGCTTATTTCAGTATTGTTACCACAGCATAACTCTTAGCATAAACTTTCCAGCCTCCTGTGCATCTCCAGGACAATTTTGCCTGAATTACCTTGCCGTAACTTGATACAATTGCAGAATACCTGATGTTGGGTAGAAAGACTGATTAACATCAAACTTTCAATTAGCTAGGCTTCTACAATTGTACTAAGAAAGTTTCAAATGGCTGAAGAAGTCTAAGTACTGATGACAAGTATCCAAATGCTAGAGAGGGGGCTCACAACACACACTCTTCCTTCCAGTACAAGGTAGTACCACCTGGATTTTATAGTTTCTGCTTAAAAACCTAAACTATTGGACTACAGAGAACTAGCCTTCCTTTCTATTCAGCAGTCGCTAACCAGGTAGAAGAGGAGTAGCTATTTAATACTGGGTGAACTTTATGAAAAGAAAATAATTTAATTCCATTGCAACAGATCAAAATTTAGAGTAAAACATTCATTATTAGAAAAAAAACACACATGAAGGTTGAAGGCACTTAAGTGAAATCAGAGAGACTTATTTAAACAAAAGCTACATCTATCCATCACCCTGTGCTCTGCCTGATTTACATATATATAGCTTTTAAAATATCACTGTTTCTTTTTAAGCTCTAAGTGCCTCCAGGGAGGGAGGTTACCAACCCTATGATTCTGCACAGGACTCCAATTATTAAGGCGTAAAATACTATGAAGAATGAGGATTCATTTATGATGATTATTACTAAATATATACTGCTGGCCACCATAAATTTTATATTCCTGTATGTCATTTCCATTCTCTGAGATGGGCTTTTAGTAAGAGCACCCCAAGCATATACCAGCACCCAAGCTGTTCAAGGGAGGGGATATGCATCCCCTCCCTTGAACAGCTTTTGGACTCTGGTTGGTGGGAGCAGGACTTCACAGGGACAAAATTCTCAGGGGATCTCCTGAAATCCAGCCTTTGCTGGATTTCTCTCATTAGCAGTATCCTGTTTTCAGAGGACTCCAGCACCTGCCTTTACTGGAGGGAAAGGCTGCAGCAAACACTTACTAGTTATTCAGATAGCAAAGAATCAACAGTGGAAAGGTCTCTGCAGGATTTCTCTGCAGAGAGAACAATTCAGAATAAAGCTCAAATCAGCTGCAGGACAAACCCCCAGCAAGCCAGGCTTCACAAGTTCTAGAAGTCATAACTGCTTTATAATGGAAAATAATCACTACTTTAATTTCTGACATCAAAACTAAGAAGAAAATGAAGATGGGACACAGTGTGGAAAACCTTTAAGACCAACCAAGTCTGTAACAAAGGTTCTACACAATTAACAAATTCACTAGTGAACTGGAAAAAAGCAACAGTAGTTCAACGTATTTACAGAAACTAATACAGAAAAAACTACAAGTAACAAATGCCTACCAAACTTGTTTGCCTTTCTTCTTTGGTAGCAGTTGTGCAACTCTAATAATATTCTCTAATATAATAATAATAAAAAATATAAATCAGTATTTTCACAGAATTTTATTCCAAAACCCCTTAACTTCTACAAGCTAACTGCATCTCAGTAGTCAAAGTGAGATATTGAACTTCAACAGTAAAACTCCACTCAACAGTTTTGCTTTACTCACATGCTAGAAATGACCTCTTCAAACACAGAAATTTAAGTGCCCCGGGGTGCCTTTGGAAAACTCTGACTTTCTATTTAAAGATCAGCACATATGCAGAAGCCTTCATCCAACATTTTTTATTTAAATTGAGTAATTTCTACATTGTAAATATACCTCTTTCTTTTTTCTTAAATTGCAATAATTCCTTAGTTTCAGTCAGAAAAGACAGCAATATGTAGATTAAGTAGAGTGTTTCACAGGGAAAAAATTAGAACTTTACTAAAAATCAGCTGGTAAGAGTCAGTAAGGATTTTGACATGCAAGACAGTATTTTGACTAGTCCAATCCCAAATATGAACCTCAAATTCTTCAATATACAGTTTCAGATCTTAGATGTGTGGCTTTACATTCATCAAGAAAACCGCTCATATTTTTCAGCACCCAATACAACACAACAGCACTTTGTTTTTGATCTTATGCTGCGATGTTCATGTGAGGGTTTTATTGATGTAGCATATTTTAAGATTTGGAGCAGGCAGGTCAACAGCTATTTCTCTGCACTGGTCTCTATACATGAGCTGAAGTACTTCTATGACATCTCCATCTTCCATCAGTCTGGAAAAGCTGTCAGGAGGAATACGTAATTAAGTCCCTTATAAATCACATGGACATTTATGTAGTAAAGTGAAGTCCAGAATATTTCACACATGAAATGCAAATTCTTTAACAAGGCTCAAAACCAAACAGAAACAAGTACTAAAACAAGCAATACTTGATATTTTCAGATCCCCCGTGAGCTATTCTGAAAATAAGATGATTCATCCAAATAGACAAGTTAGGCTCTCAACAAGATTAAAAAAAGAAATTGGTTCAGGTGGATGAAGATTCAAGCAGATAAAGGTGGTGTTTTGCAGAGAAGCAGGTTTTCTTAGGGGAAAAACACAAGAGTCACAAAACAGGCTATTTGTTGTATAAAACAGGTGATTCTTAATATCATAAGATTCTGTTTATGTACTTTTTCCAAGCAAATTGTTTATTTTTAATTGCTTGTTAGCATTAACAGAATTGAAAATAGGCCAGTGTGCCTCGAGCAATCAGTGGCTTGTTTCCAAGAGTAGGTACCAATGGCAATTTTAATAAGATTGAATACCCATGTATTTACATGCATAAAAGCACTACCTTCATATTAAAAAAGTCTTTGCTGATGCACTTCAGCATTCAGTTAATCTACTTGTATACAAAATACAATAAACACTTAGAACACTTAGTCTAAACAAGAACTTTAAAAAAGCTGTATTGAGTTTTCAACAACTACTCACACACTGAACTACATACCCTCAACTTGCAACCTAACCTTCCACATCATTTTGGACACAGCTATAGAAATTAAATAGAAACACAGTAAGGAAGAATTATGAAAAGGGTCAAATTAGTCTGCTACATTAATGCATTAGTTTGCTAGTTTCCTCTGTGATGAATACACAAGTCTGGGGATCACCTAGAAGCCATGCTTCTCACTATTAAGCTTGGGAAAAGGGAGATGCAAGAAGCTACAATGTAGGCAATGGGATCATCTGGGGAAGGAAGAGGTTAGTGCTTTTCTGAGTTGGGGAAACAGTGAAGAGCAGCAGGTCAGCTGGCAGGAGCAGGACGATAACACACAACACTAACACTGCCTACTTGGAAACACATATGGAAAAAAAATAAAAAAGAGGTACAGGTGAAAAGTAGGGCAGGGCAATAGGTTTTAATGGCAGTAACATAAAGAGAGACCTTCGCCTCCACACCCTGCAGTCAATTCCTCTGTCTGTACACAAGGGGAGGAGTAAAAGGCTACTAGTTGCAAGCAAGATCCTTCAGAGTATGTATAAACTGCATTGAGATCGAAGGGAAACACCAGTTAAGAAAATCATGTTGTAGGTGGTGACAATACAGCAACATCACAGTTGCTGAAGATCAGTTAAAGTGAGGCACAAACTAACATTAAGAGGCCTCCTTACCCTCTGCTCATAAAATAATGTTGTCTGAAGTTCATTAAGCTACTATTAAGTGTTATAATGCTACGCACATTAACAGGATTGCAGCTAAAATAAACAGATTAATTGATGGAATGTCCTACTCAAAAGCCAGCTGCAAAGCTAGCTGTTAGAAAAAAGCACAGACAGACAGCCAAACCACAGATCCATCGGCAGAAGAGCCAGAAATGTTTTTGTCTACAAAGTAAATACAGCAGCGCATAGCGCACAGTCGAGCTTTCACAAGAGAGCATGTTCCACAACCACTGTACAGCACAAGCCTTTTCATTTCACCTGGTTACTTTTGAAAGACCCCAGTAACTTACACTGCCTTAGTGTCTATCAGAAGATTGTCTTTATTTAACATTAGGAGATGTCAGTACTTCTGGCAGCTGAATCTTGTGACTAAATCATGTTCTAACCTTGAACCTTTACCTGAAGCACTGTTCCCTCCCTAAGCCTTTCTGCACTAGATTATGAGTCTCCTGGTATAAGACTTTTGCTCTCATACCTGGAAGCAGCACTCACCCACTTACATTTTCAAGTCATCTCTCTGAGGTTTCTAACAGCTCTAAAGTGTGGTCACAAAACAGTACATGTTCTGCTACTGACTGCTCCATAGCCAAAGAAATAGAAGTGTTTCATCCACCCACTTCTCACGAACATAAGCCGTTTTGGTAGAACCTCACAGCAGCAACTAGCACTTTGGTTGGCTAGTAACAGCTGTTTTTCCAATGCATTCTCTACTATTGCCTCAGCAATTTTTATAGCTTAGCAAGTGGCTGCACCTTATTCAGCATCACATTCATGCTAAGCACAGTAATAAATGACTACGCTAGAGTTATGCGACAGTCTCTAGAGCTTAAGAAGCATCATTGAGCAGGGGAAAAAAAAGCCTCTGGTCTTTACCGTGGCCATTTTCTGTTGTAGACTTTTCTAGCAAAGGAAAGGCTAATTCATTGCCACTTGAGTATGGGCCCTGCAGCTTTTGTCCAAGCCGTATCAGTCTGTATTAGCAGCTATCCACATTCACAGAAAGCAAACTCCTTTGAAGGAATGCCTGGCAGGAGCAATGCACAAGAAAAACCTCAGGTGTAACAAACCAAATCTCTTCTATACCATGGCAACCAACAGGTGATAACACTAGTCTCTCTTTCAATAAATTTTTAAGTCAAGAATCTCTCCTGAATCACTAGCCTTCCATACTCAATATTCTGCAATAAGTGAGCTCTGTTACAATAAACTACAGGTAAGCCACTTTGTCCAAAAGGACTGAAGAGACATTCAACATCACAGCACACTTCATGTTGTGAGGTTTTTGAAGTGTCAAATGATTTGTAATGAGAAAGTTTGTTATTCTGCATCCATCTTGACTACTTCTTTTACATAATTCTAATTCCCAAAGATGCTTGACACAAACTGCAGATATAAGGCTGCTCAGGAATTACATAGAGCACTTTGAAATTCAGATGAACACACCCAGACATTCATTATACCAATCTAGTGAAAGTTGCCATGCCTTCACTATGAACAGCCAAAACACATTTAAAGGAGTTTGAGTTGCTTGGTTATAGCCTGGTGCTGTACGGTAACTCAAAACAGCACAAGTTAACATCCTGGCACCTTTAAATAACTTGTGCCAGCTTAGGAGTTCCCTCACATGTAGTGCTCTCAAACATCTTCAGTGTGGGAACAGCCCATCACAGGAGAGGGACACAAATAGCTCCAAGCAAAAGACACCTTTTACCATTTGACCCGCATTTAGAAAGTCAGTTTGTCTATGTTCTGCATGACAGTGAAGCAAAGAATACATTAAAACATTATGCTGAATATTTACATATTTAAAATTGAACTGTTATGAATATAAACTTGTTTTGATGAATTAATTTAATACACATTTGTGTGCTTGCTACAAGCCATTCTTGGATTACGTGTCTTAACAAGGAAGATTTCTAAGGCTACACTGGAATGATTGTTAAGCATTTATTCAGCTTTTAAGTGTAAGATCAGATGGCTTCCTCCACTCAAACTTCAGTTTCTCTAAAGGTTTATATAAATTTCTTCTTGAAGCAATCACATATTACTGGCATTCATCCTGATATATTCAGTTACTCTTGAACTGTATCATGTAACTTAAAGACTTCAGTTGAAAATAGTCATAAGTTTCACCATGATTTTGTTAAAGTTTCTAGATTTTCAAGTTTCACACTAGAGTCAAGTTTTCACTCCTATTTCACTGAACAATAGAAGTTAAATCGAAACAGCCATTTCAGGCTATTGACTTGAAAAATTCAACCCCCTCTTATTCTAAAGATCAAATAACAAAGTTAAAATTATGGAACAAATCAGATTTTTTAAGGCATCTTAAATACTTAAATTAGGTTAATCCATTAAAAATGGTTTCCGAGTTATGAACATTGAAGTTGCATTTATGCAGCAGAAAAGAACCACTGGATTGAAGCGGAGAGGGGAGACAGAGGACAATCAGATTTTTCAGTGACTACAATTCTTTTAATTTAGACTAGCCAAAATTTATTTTTAAAAAAATATATTTGCCATACATGTTTGAAAGAGAATGAAAGATTTTCAGAATGGCTTTGCATTACCTGTCTGGGTTAGATACTCTCCAGAGAATAACTGATACCACACACATAGAGGCTCTACTCAAAAAGGAAGCTATTGACAAAATTTGAGGATCCGAGTATCACTTCAGGAAAACTTAACTTTTAGCACTACTCTCAATTTTTTACCACTGCTTGATCTGTATAGGAAGGGCTGATTGACACCTCAGTGTTTACAATGGTCATATGTTTACCAAAACTTCTGGAAATCAATGGCTTAACACCACCCCCCCCATTCTCAAAAGCAAAAGCACACCATGGTATTAATGCAAATAGCTAATTAAGTATCTGTGAAGGATGATGCACCAATTTATCTACTTAGATAAGAACATTAATTTGCAAAATTTTCATTAGTATGCATAATCCATGATGCAAAGTCAAGTTAACCAGTTTTAAGCTATTTAAAAAAGTTATTATGGAAGATTCAAGTTGAAATACATGCAATCTCACGGTGCCAGTGCCCACCCTCCCCGGTACTGTACTAGTTCTTCTGTCCCTTAGCAGTTTAGAGATTTCTGAATAATTTTCTCCCTGCCCCAATACAGACACTTTGTTAAAATATTGCCACTTCTGTACAGTATGAATATTAAGGCAAGGATACATTCTTTTGCTAAATGAAGCAAAGATGGAGACTTTACAGCATATAAGAGAGCCTGGTAGCTTCAGAATCTGGGTTTGTTTTCAATTGTATAGGCAAAGATCACCGTGGCTATTACATAATCAAGGAACATAAGGACACTTTTTTTTTTGTTTTCTTCCTCACCTACTAGAACAGGGGCTAGAAAAAGTCTAAAAAACATCACTAAGAACAGAAAAGCATTATACACCTAATGTAATTATAAAACTTACCTATAAACAGCAAGCAACTTCCTACTGAAACACCATGTTTCCAAAACTAGATTTGCCTATCAATTAATGGCTCAGAACAAGACAGCATTTAATGTAGAAAGACACAGAATAGTAAAGTTTAAGTTAACTGACAATCCTACAATCTAGCTGAATCCCTTCCATCCCACATTTACTTTGGCAGAAACATGACATTTCTCTCTTTGTCAGCTCTTACTTTAACGTTACTCATTTTGGTTTACTTTCCCAAGAAGCATTACTTTTCCTTTATCACACATATCACCTGTTTGTAGTTTATTTCTTGTATCACCATATAATACTATGCTTTATACAGGCTAAATGCCAGAAGTTATTCCTACCTGGAGCTAGTTCATAACTTTGATATTTCAACTTCACTATAATTTTCACATCCAGTATTTGTTTTCATAGCTCTCTGCCTCCTAGTTTATAACCATGGCTTTTAAGCACTTATCTTCCATGACAAGAATTCAACAATATCATTCCTATGAGGTCAGTTAATTTAGAAAGCAGACTAGAATTTGTCATAGCCCATCAATAACTATTAGAACTGGACACTGTGGTGCACAGTCAATATTTGAGCAAACTCTCTGCTGAGTGTTAATGGCAAATAGAGGAATGCTTTAATGGTTTGCTTTTGGTCACTGAAACAGAATGCTCTCTCAACTGTTTCCACCCATGAAGTACCTTAGCAGCTCTGCAGGTCTCGGCTTTCAGAAGCCATGTGAGGAGCTTAAAACAAGCAGGCTGAGACATGCTGCTAAGACTGGTTTAACGGCTACTGAAAGATGCCGAACTTAAGATCCACAAGCTACATCTAAACTGGAAAGAGCCATTCAGCCATATCAAATAGTGGCAAAGGACACATAGCCATTTGGCTTTGCAATTATAGAAAAGTAATTACAGAATTGTTGAGACTGGGACTTACAGAGGTTGTGTAGTCCCCTTGCTCAAAGTAGGGTCCTCTACAACAGGTTACTTAGGACCTTTCAGGTTTGAATATCACCAAGGACACAAAGAACTCCATAGCCCAGCATGCTGGAGAGCCCAGAATTAGATAGAGCATTCCAGTTGGGTCTAATCAGTGTTAATTAGAGAGGCAAGACCGCCACCCTTTTCCTGCTGTTAAAGCTCATCCCGATGCAATCTGGAGTGCTGTTGAGACACCTCTGTGAGAAGCACACATTGCTGGGTCACTCTCTACTTGTTCACCAGCCTCATGTCTGACTGGTGGGTGAGATTTGCAAAAATCCCATCTTTTTCCAGGTTCCTACTTCAGTTATAATGCCTATCCAGTGCTAATAGTTTTCTTGATACATCAATAGGAAAAAACCCCTGATAAATTGGCTAACAGACATGACCAGGTTCACAATACGACAATGTGCTTCTGAAGCCTGCAGTGGTGGAGACATTTATCAAAATTACAGTTGAGACTAAAGCAAACAAGGATTACTTCGGACGAGAGAAAAATACCATGATATTTTGTAATCTCTACAGCAAAGCTGCATTATTAAACATCAGAGAATGTTTCTTTGCTCATATCCTTCAGCAAGAAAAGAACAAAAAGGAACAGAGAAGTTGTCTTGCTAAGCCAGCAAAACCACAAATTCTCTGTAATGCTCAAGTCTCAATAGCTTGCAGTTATAAAAGATGCTCACAATGAGTGTCACCATACAGCAAGAAAGACTGAGTACAATTCTGAGACACTGAGGGAAGCCTATCCTCATTTAGGCAAAATGTCAACTTCAACCTCGAGTAAAATGCACAATTTTAGCAAGCTAAGAGAAATGTAGCCTCAGTGCACTCAACATATGCAAGTACATTCTGTGTTCAACATATGCAAGTACATTCTGTGTTCAAGCTACTTTGATGTTATGCAAATAAATACTTAGGCTTTAAGGCAGAGGTTAAATAAGCTGGTTTAAAACATTTTTTTTCTCCTTTAAACTCCAAAGCTTCTATTCAGCAAACAGAATGAAAAGCTTTAATGTTTCACAAGGGCAACACTTCATACCATGTGGTCTTGTAGGGTATCATGACAGACTTACATGCTCGTGCCTACACCAAAGCTAAGCATTTTACTAGGCATAATAGAACTTGCTATAAAAGTGAAAACATTTCTATAGTGCTTTTTCAACAAATCTAGTAGGTACAGTAACATGATGATTCAGCAAGAGACAAGCTGCTGCTCAAAACAGAGGAAAACATCTACCAGAGGTGGAATAGCTGCTGACCATTCAGCTGCAATTATCCCAGAACAATAGACTCTCTTATAATTCACATGCATGGGTTATCTTTAGTGAGGCGTAGCAACCTCTGGGTGAATCTCTTCACAACTATTTCCTATAATCTGTAACCCACTTTCCATCACCCTTCTATTCAGCCTCTACTTGTTGTTTCCTTTTTGGTATTTACTGAAATCACTGCTGGTTGAACAGGATCAGCTTGGTAAGGCAGCCAAGGAGTAACAGACATGTGCATGCTCACAAAGAACAGGTACATAATCTGTAATTTGACACCAGTAACAAAAATATCTTCCCCTCAACTAGCTCAGGGAGAACGTGTTCAACTATGTCACCTAAGGTTGGCAACTTACCTAAGTCACATAATACAACTAAATCCTCAGGATATGTTAGAAAAAAGGTTTAACCAGAATTGTTGCATAACTTCTGGAATCAGGAATATTAGAAGAACTTCAGGTTCAAGGAACACTGAGGATCAAATAGCAAATGCTACCCAAAATTAGTGAAATATGTTTTCTCTAAATGAGCAGCAAATTCTTCAGGCATCAGTTTTAATCTCCTTGTGGCTGTCAGAAGACCACAGCGTGGATTCACTGCTCTCTACATAAAGAAACCACAGGGGTGAACTAACTCTAAACACTTCTTAAGGAGATGGAAGTAAACCCAAGTAGATAACCAGAGGAAGCAACAGTCACTGATTCATAAATGGTGAAATAAGCAAAGCAGCAAAAAGTTTCTATGGACCATGCAAGATATACTGGCTACTAAAAACAATCAATTTGTATCAAACTTTAACTTCCGAAGTATAAGGCAGCTTTCTTCTCACTGCACTAAATAATAGGATGATACAATCATCAGTTGCTCCTGCAATCAGCATACACTATTCTGCTCAGTCTGGTCACCTACACATCTAGCTGTTGCTAGACAGATTGGAAGCTCCACCAACTGCTTAATCAACAGCCTAAAGGTTGTTTCTAACAAGAAATTGTTTGACATTTGAGAATTATTCCAAGTTTTAATAGGGCAAGGTGTTTATCTAAAAAGCATTACATTTGTGACTAAAACCTATGCCTCCTATTTTGATTTAATACGTTAAAAATACAATTTACGTCAAGTAAGAACTCAGACCTAAAGAGATCAACAGACAAACATTAGGAAAGAAGAAGTGCTAATAAATAAAAATAATTACTATGGAGCTAAAGCAGCTTGTTATTTGCTCACTTCTCTTTACTATCAGTTTATTAGTAAGTTCATGCATATTGCCACCAACCTCAATGCCACTTTGTCTTGCTAGTTTTACAGCTGTATTGTAGTAGCCACAGCGCAGGAGATGTTCCACCATCATGCGATCCATACGTTTCTTCTTCCACATGTTTGCAGCAGCTGGCTGGTCACTACTATGTTCTTTCAGATGTTCAATCCTACGCTTGCAGAGTTTCGCACTTTCATCTTCAGCCTGAATTGATTCAACTGCCTAAGAAATAAAAATTAACAGGATCAAGTAAGAGCTATACATTTTCAACTTGCTTTTAAAACAAAATGCAGTAAGAGTTTTTTGTAAGCCTTCTTTGCACATGAACGTTACTCCTGATAGCACTTTCATTTAGAAAGAAACTTCCTACAGCAGTGCATAAGTTTAAGCATGGCTGGTCCAGTTCTGAGATAATACTGCACATAAGCAAGTTTTTTACTTGTTTGACATTGAGTATATGCATTTTTCTGCTTTCCAAACAGCTGAAAAATTATGGATCTCTCCACCTCTAACCTATGAAAGGCTCTTCAAGCAGCTATCCTACTGAATTAGTTCTACTGAAGAGTGATGGAGAGTAAGCCCACGTTACTTCTAATACACTGGAGCAATGTTAATCAGTCATGCAATAATAGGCATTATATAAACATTTGGCTGCTTGGTGCATTTAATTCAAAGATCTTAAGAGTAGTCTTCAAAAATTACCAGCTTTGTTAAACTGGTATTATTTTACTTGCCTCCGCTACTCTGGAAACACAGATCTACTGTTAGGACCCTTACTTATGAAAATAAATTTGTCCAGAGAAAGCAGAATGACTTTTTTTTTTTAAAAAAAAAAAAGCATTGGCACACTCAGTGCAAAGTGCAGACCCAAGATCTTCACAACTTTTTGAAGTAGAAACAAACACTCGGACGATACTTAAAGTTACACGGCTGATTAGTTATACTGAAATTTTATTACAGATGTATTGCAATTCAGAGCTAGCTGACTCAGTATACAGCATGTGACAGCTGTGGGTCACACCACAGTACAAACACAAGAAAGCTTGCAGTATTTTATGTGCTTGCTAAGGTAAAAGCAAGCCAGAAGGCAATGGAGACTTAGTACCTTTACCATCTGTGATATATCACTAGTGATGCAATTTCATCTTGGGTTGCCTTATTTGTGGTGACTTTAAACTTGCTGGGTTGTGTTTGAGTAACTGCAGAGCTATGGCAACAGGGAAGTCCATGCAGGTTTGCCAACCAATCACAGATCAGATAACCTGGATAGCTTTTGGCAGCCCACTGCGCACTCCACACCGGCACAGGTGCCTTCCCAGTAGTCAAGCTATTCAAGGTATGGGATCATCCCTGGATAACAGCTCCAGCTCTGGAAGCACAGGGTGGTCCCAATTGCTCATTTACAGACTACTTCTGGCAAGATGGATATTTAAAAAAAAAAAAAAAAAAAAAAAAAAAAAAAAACACCAAGTGAAATACATGAAAGTTGTGCACAAAAAGTTTACCAAGCATTTGCCCCAATTCAGCCCATCTCCAATCTAGCTCTTTATATCAAATCCAAGTATCCAAATCCCTAGTCACTATACAAGATGGTCTCCTAAAATTCATGTAAACATCTACAGCTTAAGTTATTTTTAAGTTATTTTTATTACTGAAGTCTGAGTTACTTCTGTTACTGAATTTAGCTTTATTTTGTAACATATGGTTTGGAGAACAGTATTTTGTTTAACTCTTAAACTGAGTTTTTTCCTATTCAGCAAACACTAACTGAAGCCAAAACTCACTTTCACTTGTTAGATGTCTGTAGTATCACCAGATGTGAAGGCAACCTGGAGAATTATTCTGAACACAACTACAAGAATTCAAGGCAGCCAGGCACAAAGGTTGAGCCCCTTCTCATTCCAAAGGGCTCTCCTTATATGAATTTGGACCTGGACTTTAACAGCTCTCGCTGTGTTTTTCATCCTTCTAGTGTATTCAGAAATGCTACAGATCCTTTTCAAAACCCTCTGAAGCAAGTCTATCTGGACTTGCCCTGTTGGACATTAATAGAACTTGAGGGAACAAGCATATTAAACAGGATACAAAAGGGAAAACACAAAGGCCTAGATTTCCCCAGGATCATTTTCAGAACCCAAGAAACCTGCTGCGTTGAAAAGCATTTTTTAAGAGTTAGTAAGGTGTTAAATAAAGGAACCGTCTAATTCTATTATGGCCATCTCAGCAGTCCATCAGATCCTTGTCTAAACACGGGAGGAAACAGAGATCCCACATGGGTCCAAAGGCCCTAAAGAAAACAATCATTTTGCTCAGGGCAGAGATTACAGAAGACAGTTGAGTCAAGGGTTTGGAGCAGAAACAAGACCTTTGTATTTCAGAACACTTTTACTGTTAAACAAATTTTCTTTTGCCTTTTGTTCTTTCTGAGCAGCTACAGAACTCCCCCACAGTCTTAGGGGTAGCCAAAAACAAATGAGCAATTACACTAAAATGGAGTCTTGCATCCGAAACATCCAGCAATGCCTTCAGACACACCCCCACAGTCAGCAAAGATTTAACAAGTAAATAACTTACTCCTCCACATCATTACTACACACCTACAAGCAAAATTTAACACCTCTTTCAGAAACAGCAGTAATTTCTTTCTATAAGAAACAGAAGAGGAGCAAACATATCCTTCAAGCCCTCTTTAAGTCTCACAATTAGACAACAATTAGATTTATGAAGTGTTTTGCACATCAGCTTTTCAACACCTCACTAACCTGTTCATGCAGAAAACCCCAGATCAACATACATGACAGTGTTATTTCATATTACGACCACTCCAAGGTATTTTGACAGTTCACATAATATAGTCTCAAGATATATATCTGTTGGTTACTTCATTTCAGTTTTAATGAAATGGCTCTGCTACCATTTGTTTTGTCTATTTATTTTTGGAGAAGCACTGCTCTAAAGCCAGGCGACATAGCTATTTTCATTTTTCTGCAAGATTTGTTTTAAGTAAGTGTTCTGATGAGTCTCAGGATGAACAATATTCCCACTCAAAATAAGGATGGCTTATACTATACAGTTTATGTTTTTAACTCATTCTTCTTAGAAAGATGTTGTAAAGGCATGAAAGCTTGGATGTATTTCACACAAACGTTCAAGCTTAACAGCTAGAAGCAAGTTATGCTGCTAAACTTACTAAAAGCATTTTAAACTAATATTCCCTAGGAACTTTCTAACCTGTGAGTTTAACGTTTATAAAAACTTTTCAAGTAACAATCCAGGGCAGCTTGTGCTTTCTTCTGCAAAGAAGCCTAAACACTGCATTCAACTCCTCCCACACTGGAGTTTTAAGCATTTTTTTCAGACTCATCTACCTGGTTTTGCATGAATTGATCACTTGAGGAGCAACTACACAAGCCTTTCCATTAGACAAGCAGGAATTGATACGGGTCAATTCATTCTGCTACTATTTCTTTTCTGTGTGTGGAGAAATTCCTTTTTAGGTTAGAAGTACATATTAATTTTAGCTCTCAATAGACAGTATTCCATGATTAAGTATAGCAAACAAGTCGTATTTCAGAAGCACAGTGAAGCAAAATACAGTAAGTTTTGATGTTCTGTTGTGCTTCCTAAGGCCCCACCATGCCAGTCACACCTACATCTTGAAAAGAATACCCAAGCCAACAGCACTGCAAAAAATACTTCTAGTTAATAGAAAGTTAACAGAAGTTTGTAAAGGCAAAGCAATCACAAGGTAGAACACAACTTACCTTTCGTTTCAGAACGCTGAGTTTTTCAACTACTCCATCCAGGAGACTAACAACTGAATCCACAGCAGGACAACTGCTCAGTGTCTTCTCCAGCTCTGCTACAACCATTGTAACGTGGCTAGTCTCTCTATCAATATTTTTCTGTGCGGCTCGAAAACGTTTGTTCAGTGTTTCATATGGCACCTAAACGAGAAATACGAACACAAATTCATTAGAAAATTTCTATATTAAAAATGTTGGGTCTTCTAGAGTTTAAAGTGATAGATGATTTTATCTGTTGCAATCAGAAGACAACAGAAGGACACTAGAGGTTATTAAATGAACTTGAGCTCTTGTACCAAAGCACACACTTAAGCCCTCAAGAAGTGAAGACTTTAAAGATTATGGGAAAAAAATGAGAAAAAAGATGGAAGATTCTTTTCTGATACCAATTCCACATATCCTGCTTTGCCTGTAAGCAAGCACCAATGGAAACACTTCAAGGAAAACAGAAAGCAAAGCAAATGCATGTCTGAAAAAGGAAAGCTACAAACTAACTGCAACAAAGAGGTCACCCTTAAGAACATAGTTTTAAGTTTATGTTTATTTCCTTCAAGAATTCATAGAAGAAGAATCAATTACCTTTGAGAAAAACTGTGCAAAGTGTACTTGCTAGTAAAAAAATTTATACATAGTAGACCAATGGTTGTTCAGGAGATCTAATAGGTCTCCTACCTACTTCTGTCCATAAAAGACTACTTTTTAATATTAATTCCATATATAATAAACAAATTTGCACGTAAGTCTTCTCTTAGTGAAAAGAGCCTGCACTAAGTTCATTAAAGTTCTCTAAGGCTCCACTCCTTGGCTTAGAGACTAACCAGTCTCAGCGGTCCTTATGGCAACCATTAAGGACACATATATGGGAGTAGCCTACAGACTGGTCAAATTGTCAAGTACTGAATGATTTGAGGAAAGCTTACAGTAAGTGTTAAGCTGCTCCCATCACATTGCTTCCACTACAATGACAGCATATAAATGTCTCAGTCTTATACTTAATTCATCCCTATATTTTATCTTGAAAAAGTCCATGAGAAATTCTTTCAGGTAGTTATGATAATCTTGATTGCTAGCTAAATTATGCCTATGATTAATGGAAAAGCAATCAGATGGCATGTATTAAAGGTAAAACAGGAAATGTAAATCAGCATTCTGTTTGGTACATATCACATATGTTTGATTACAAATCCTTCAAGTATATCACTTCTAATCAATTACAAGATTGCTTCCATTTTCTTCCTTCTAATCATCTGCATGCAAGAAAGTATCCCCAGGGTCCACTCTCCTTTTGGGCTCTATTAGGAGAGAGGTTACCACACAAGCATTGCAATTCACAATTAGAGATGCACTGAGAAAGTTTAGGTTCAGAGTAAGGAGGATGAGCCAAAATACTTGCTTTACAAGACTTTGTATGACCTACAATAAATTGCTCTTATTTGTAACAAGGATGCTCCTCATAAGATAGGAAACTGCTCCTCTTCCTCTCAGACTGACTTATTAGGTCTTGGTTTAAGATACCAAATAAATGACAGAACAAGCATTTACCATAGGAAGTATCAAGCTAAAACAATTACTCTCCCTATACATCCTCTCCTAAAAGCCAGCACTGCACCTCCTTCAAAATTCAAACCACACAAAACATTAAAATTACTAGGCTTCAACACCTACTTGTCTACCTAACCATCTTTTATTCCATTTCTAGCTCTTACTTCTTTTCTCTAATTCCAGAAAATAGATAAAAAGTTTTAAAGCTCTACAGATTAAATGGGTGTTTGGAGGGCCGTTATTTTTACATCTTATGGTTTTGACCATGGAAACTTGTTTCCAACTCCAAGACTTGATGTCAGACAGCATGAATACAATTTCTCCCTTCCCTCCCCCACCATTTTTCTTACTATTCATAAAAAACACCCAAAACATCAAAAACCAAACAGGTTTCCTCCAGTTACTTGCATCTACTAAATTTCATTTATGCAAGTACTTTGCTACTCATCTTTCCACACCACACTGGAAAGCTACATCACTCTAGACTTTCTGAAGCTACTACTGACTTCAAGTGTCTGCTCAAAACATAACACCTTTTACAGTTAATCAGTTTAGCTGCACGCACAGACCTAATCAGCCTAAAAAAAAAAAGGAAAAAAAATCTAGCTTCATTCTCCCTTTCCCCCAGTTTCTGATCTGCACACAAGAGCAGTAGTAACACTTCCTGTTTCCCAAGCTCTGTCTCTTCAGTGTGCAAATTTCTGACACAGTCTGTGTTCATACCGACATTTAGAACAACTGAACTTTCAACTTCAGCTGTCTGTGTCTATGTGCAGTAGGGTTTTAGATCTTGTTTTATCCTTTTTATTTTTACTCTTCTCCTGAAAAATATCTGAATATCCTGTGTGGAAGAGGTTAGGAGTTGAACTGTTCTACTATATAATCTCAAAGTAAATGCAAGCATATTGCTAAGCAGAATTTTATTGTACTATAACAATGGAAATCACTTTAAAGGTACAAAGAAATCTGCACAACTGAAACCGACATAAACCACTTTACCAGAGTTCTCCTAATTTTGAAAGCTATCTGTTTCTTACTATAGAGACAGCAGTTTTAAGAGAATGTTTGTAAACTGTATCCAGGTACAGATTTTACACTGACTTTACAGGATTAGAATCTATGAATGCCAAAATTTAGAAATTGCTACATTCCTTATTAGAAAACATTTTATCTAGAGTCTGCATCTTGATCCTCTGTTCTTTTGTTACTCATACAGCTACTGCTTTCCTGGACTCGGTTCTCTAGTACTGGTTTGCTTTACCAGTGAACTCGTCAAAAGTTTCAGGCACTGTACCAACAAGTTCAGGTGGGTTGGTTAGGGCCTTTTTTTTTTTTTTAAATGATGAAAGTAAATGGACTATAACAAAATGATGCTCTGGAAAACGTAATTCTAAAAGTTCTTAACTATGGTTCACTTTAATTTTCAGGTACCACAATTATACAACAGTGAACACCAAGGTTCTTAATAAAGCCATAGCTGCAAAACATACAGAACATTCGTTAGCTGCCACAAGTCTATCAGAGACTTCAGTTTTTACTGCCAGTACCGCAGTGACCAAGCCTGGATTACACAGTAGGTCTTTAAGGACAAGAGTGTACTACACATCCCAGCCTAGGGAAGCATTATCTTGATAACTGGCTACTAAGCATTGAAAAATAATGAAATAAGCCAGCAAGAAGTGAGCAGAATGTAGTCCATAAAAGCACAACATGAACTTGTCCGTCTCAGAACTTGAAAAGCCACACCTTAGTTGGCTCACACCATGAGTACCCAAGAGGATACAAAGGAGAGATGGAGAATATTAGAGGGCAGCCCTTTTAAATCCAGCATCACTAAATAGATTCTGCTTCTTTTGTTCAACAGCTGCAAATGTATTATTCAACTTAAGCATGTATTAAACCAGGACAAACCTAATGAAAGGAATTTGGTTTAGAACAGCCAACACAAAGGGTAAAATTACAGTAACACAAGATCAAAATTTTGCTACTGTAATGTGAAGTACAATTGTATTGGCCAGAAGTTTCCACAAGTGTAGCATATGAGCATTTCCAGGTGCCAAGTGCTAACAGAGAGGCAGAGACAACTAAGTAATCTGATCCTTGGGGTTTTTTTTTTTGGTTTTTTTTTTTTCCTCTCCCCATTACAAGAAGAAATTTCACTTTGGTTCTAGAGAGCCAGAAAACTCTGGTGTGCTATCCTAGGACATGCTATAACCTCTAACTGTGGAGAGAGGACTTAGAAGATCCTTCTGGATCTAAAAGCTTTGCTGGAAGAGGAGGAAGGACTGTCCTAAGAGCTGTACTTTGGCTGTTCCGTTGAGTGGAGGGACTAGAAAACAGCACAGCTATGAATGTTAGAGGCAGTTTTTAAGCTTACACTTAGGAACTCAAGTGCGATGGTTTCAGTATTAACACAGTCCTCTTTGAGCCTGAGAATCCAAATAAGGGAGCAAGGCAAGACTGTCTAGTTCTAAAACCGTGGAGCAGCTGAAACAGTTCAAATTGTCCAAACGAAGATAACATTTCCTTTAATAAGCCACATCAAATTTAACTCAAAAGACCCTTAAATATATTATCTTCTAAATATATTTAAATCAAAATAAGTTAGTAAATTATGGCATATTTAAAAAGTGATACCATTTCCTTGCCTTTTCTGAATACACATACTAAAACTAGAAAAAAGTATGAGATGCATATGTTGTATCCTGACGGTTAACAGATTGTATATACTTCCCAAGTGTTTATTATGAGTAAGAAAGCAAATTTCAAGAAATATAAATAGTATCAAGTTAAACCAGTCAACCACCTACACAACATCCCACAATGCATATCTGCCTTTGTTTTTATATTTATTATCAACATTTCAATTAAATTCTTACTTTTTTTTGTTCTTGCCATTTTCTAAGTGTATCTACACACACATACATGTGGTGGTACTGCTTTCAAACTGAATATATAGAAACAGACTACCAGTTCATACTCTCACCTCAGCTCATACTCTTCTTTACAGGATTGGGAAAGAAAAAAGTCAGTTTTAAAAACACACATGAGAACATGCCATCTATAGGCGTTAATACAAAAAGGGAGAGCAGAATACAAGTAGTTTTCTCCTCCTATGAGTTCATTATTTAGAGAACAAAGTTTCAAGACCTCAGCTACCTCAATGTTGGCATGAGTCACAATCAGACTGGACCTCCTATGATGGTTTTAGCACCCTGAATTTCACTAAGCAGTTGAACAGCATCTTCAGAATGTGGCAAAGTTTTAACCTCTGTGCACAGTTGCAGCTTCCATGACACAGTATCTCACTCAAGTACCTGGGGTTTCCAAACAAACTGAAGCCACACACTAACAAAGGGCTCACTGCTCAAGAGAAAGTATGAAATTATAGAAGGAATATGAATTGTGGCAATATCTTCTTTGCAATGGTGCTAAAGTCCTCCTGGCATGATGGAGGAAAAGCATTCGAATCACAGATAGAAATCCAGTACTCATATACATTGGACTCGATGGCAATATCTACTTTATTCAACTCAAGTTCAAACTACTAAACAATTGTAATTACAATGACTTTATAAGAGATGAATAAGAGATTAAGAAAAGCATCTACAGAATTGAGTCTGTCCTAGCAACAAAGGACTGAGCAGAAAGTCTCATTTCTAAATGTCTTTGTATTTAGTGATAAGGTCTTCTAAGCCTTCCTGATCACAGATGAGCAACTGAGTCTAGGGAAAGGCATACTATTCACACAAAAAGTCCAAAGCAAACTGAAGGTGTATGGGAGTAGAAAGGAAGGAGCTCACTGATGAGCTCCATCTCTAAAATGTCATTGTGAGCAAGGAAAGTCCTCGGTGACTGAACAGAGCAAGCTTCTTGCCTCTTTAAAAAAAAAAAAAAAAAGATAAAAAGAAGTTGGAAGATCATGGAAACTACAAGCTGGACTGCCTCATCTCTGTTCTTGAGAAAGTTAGGGAAAAAACCCAACCTTAGATAGAAGCCAATTCCAAGCTCATAAAGCTGACTGGGAATAGCCAACCTACATTTGCCATAAGCAAGTCAAGCTTGGAAACACTGCTTTGCTTTCAGTGATGAAATGACTATCTCTGAATGAGAAAAGCATGCTAGAATTCTCCCATGATAAGTTTAACAAAGTTTTTTACGTGGTATCCCACAGTGCCCTGCACTTCTGCAGAGATATGTGGAGGTTCTGATGGACAGCAGGTTAGACTGGAATCAGCAGCAGACTCTTGTGGTGATGAAAGTTAACCACACACCAGGCTGCATTATCAAAATTAAAGGCAGTGGTTTGAGAGGAGTCATGGTTCTTCATGTGCAGCACTCATCACGAATACTGAGTCTGGTTTTCCGGTGACCTCCACCTCGAGAAGGCTGTGGACAAACTAGAAAGAGCCCAGAAGGCTGTCACCACGACAGTTAGCTAGATGGAGGATACAAAAATCCAAAGAGAGGCCAAGAGGAGCAGGTTTGTTTCACTATCAGAAGTGATGGCCACAAGGAGCTGCTAGTAGCACAATATGACAGATGTCTTCTACTACCTAAAAGTGAAGGTCATTGGTAAGAGCTAGTCAGACTTGCAGAGTTACAGAACAAAAAAAAGGAGGCAGAGTTGACAACTGGCAGCAAAGAAACTCCAGCTGGACACAAGGAATAAAACATTTAACCAGGAGAGTTGCTAAGCACTGAAACAGCAGCCCAGAAAGGTGGTGGGACTTCCATCCTTGGAACCTTTCAGAACTAGGCAGGTCCCTGAGAAATGAAAGTTAGCTTTGAAGTTAGTCCAGATTCAAGCAGAAGCTTGTCTACACTGTCTGCAGAGGTCCTTTCCTACCTCAATTTTATGAATTAATCTATAAAGAGACTGGATCATTGATCACCACTGCTAATTTAGGCACCAAATTAATTCCATATGAAGATATGTATGGTCATACCAAGACCAGCAAATCCCTCCTCTGTCATCTTTCTGATGATATTCAGAAGGGAACAGCAATTGAATAAAATGAAGAGCATAGAGTTACTAGTCCCAAATGAGACTACTTGAGCTTCTTGAGCAAAAGACGGGAATTCTATAGTAGAAACACCACAGGGTGTTTCTCACCTATGAACTCCACTGGTTGTTGCTGACCTTTAGAAATTTAGCATTGCAACATCCTGTGGTGAGACATTTCACAGCCTCATGTACTGGGTGAGGAAACAGTTCCTGGTTTTGTCTTATCAGGACCAGCCTAATTTGAAACCCCTTTGTTCTTGCTTTGGAAGAAAATGTTCCCTATTGGGAATATCCACTGTCCTCTACATCTCTTGAGATAAAGGAGGCTCTTTGAAGATAGTCTTAACATATCTCTAGTTGCTCTTGCACTTTTGTAGGCATTTCCCACTTCTACTACTTACTTCCTTTTTCAGGATGAGGGAAGGGAGAAAGTAAGAGCAACTCATGCTATTTAAGAAACAATGAGTTTTCATTGCTATGTAACGAGGTTATACTGTATACTGAATTTCATCTTTTAGTAGGCATTCAGTCTTTCATTATTCTTCTCTAATGCTTCATACTTGGGATGTGTCTGTAATACCTCAATTATTTTCGTATTATTAAGGAAACCAGATCATCTCAGCACTCACACTCTCTTCCAGGCTGTTTGAACAGGTGAATAACAGCAGTAATGGCAGAGACACCAACAGAACCCTAACACCGACCTCCTATTAGAGGTCGGTGTTAGGGTTCTCAACATTTGTTTCTTTTCTTGCCCCTTCCATATAAGGATTTCTGTATCTTTCTTTCAAGAGTTCCAGGTAAGAGATTTTTAAAAAACGCAAATAATCCATCTACTAAAAACACAACCACATCTTTTAAAATTTATTTTAAACAAACAAGCCTAGTATCTTGGTGTGGCAAATTTCCTTTTAAAAAAAATCCCTTCCAAAAAGTCACATTTACTGATGTACACTATTCCATATTATCCCGACTAATCAAATATTTTTGCATCAATAAGTCACTGATAAGAAAAAATATGTTACATGTATTAAGAATTTTAAAAAAGTGTTATATTTCTGCTCCTTCAGAGGTGTAGGTTGTTAGGCCAAAGAGTAACAGCTGCTGCATAAAGCTTCAAATACCAGACACATGCTGCCCACAAGTTTTCCTAATGGCTACACAGTTATGCTGAAATACTGAATCGCAAGTTTTTAATAACTAATTTTTTGTGAAAAATGTAAACCTTTATCCTCCCATAAAACAGGCCTTAGACTAGACCATAGCACACCAGTTCTCAAACTGATCTGGTCACATCCTACAGAACAGGCTAGAGTCCTTCCTCACTTATGCAGATACAAGCCTACAGAATGCCAAATAAAAATGGAAACTAAACACCAAATAATTTTGTTCTGGCCACAACATTAGTCAAGAAGGTTTTCTACCCCACAGTGACTGCACATAGGAGACTAGTTCAGATGTAGCAGAAGAAAACGGAAAGTAAAAACTAGTTTGTATAGCTATCATTTGGTTGATGGAGATTATAGAGCAAGTGATACTTCAAATAAGTCATCACAGTTGAAGGAAGAATTATTTGGTGGTAAAAGCAAGACCATTAATCATTCCCTGGCCTCCCGTTAAGAGGCATTTTCAAAGGTTTGTCTTCTAAAACCTGATTTTCACAGAAAATAACATAGACAACAGAAACAAACATCTTTTGCATAGGCTTGCAATTCTGTCGAAGAACATCCAATTTCTTCACATATTTGGGAGAAAGTAGTCAGCCAGGTCTAACTTGACAGCAGTATCAACTCATATGCAGGCAAGTTTTAAATGTATCTCCTGATTTTACTGGTATCTGTGTGAATCCCCCTTCTTTAACATTACAGTCCCAGAGCTGAAAGCAGCACCTTAACATACAGCATAGAATTTTTTCCAACACAAATACCCACATACATATATTTTTTTAATGAACCAAATCATGGGTAGGAGGGAATTTGTAATGGATTTTATAAAAACAATTTTCAGGTATGTGAGATCAGATCGCAATAAGAAGAAAGAAAAAAAAAGGTTTCAAGAGTAATAAAATAAGAGTCATACCAGATTAGGCGGGGGGAACCATTACAGAACTATGCTCTCCTTTCAAGGGTCAGAAAAAATGATGTGCTTCCTCTCCGCAATTCTGTTAGCTTATAACACCTGAAAAGCACCAGAGATTTCTATGAATCTGCAGGTCTCTGAGATAATTCAGTTGAAAAAGTATTTCTTCTTCAGAAAGTTTTCAAATGCCATATACTGTGCCCTCATATGTAATTAACCCTAGCTACACAGAGATAGGGAAAAAGAAAAGAGAGAAGTGCAGTGATGAAGCTGTCTTTCAGAAAACAGAAGCAAAGACAACTTGTCTCTACTTCATACTCAGGAGGAAAGAGGAAGTATGAGAATACGGAAGAAAAATTAAGTATCTCCTAAAGAGTTTCAACAAACTGTGTCAGGAAAACAGGTAAACTCAGCAAAAAGCACCTTTGAGCATTAAGCCATTTCTTTGAGACTAAATTGAATCTTCAGCAAAACCAGAAGGAAAGGATACCTACTACATATGATGTCACCTGAAAAATGAGGCAGGGTACAATGATTTTCCCCTCAAACCAGCAACAATTAAGCATTGGCATACAGAATAACTGAAATGTTGTATTTTTATACACTTCCTCTATAACCCTTGTATTGTTTCAGAACTGAGTCAACATCACTGCTGAAATCATCCAAAATGTAAATCATAACACCACTTATTCATAGAATGGATTCTACTGATGTGTAGATCTTATCAATCTCATGAAATATTACTGGTTTCTTTCCTTGATCTAGGCAAAACTCAAAGTAAAAGAAAGTTAAAAGAAAGGAAAAGTAGCAATACATCAGGAATGAGAGTCTTAGAACAATGGCTAGATTTAGGCTTATTTAGGTACAAACAATAATACAAACCGTTGAAGGAAAACAGATCAAACAGGACAAAATAATTTCAAAAGCTAAAATGCAGTTGCAGCTCATTTGGAGTTTTTTTTTTTAAAGTATTTCTTGGGAAAAAAAACCCAAAACAAAATTACTTAAACTGTTTAAGTGAAGCCTTGTTTTCCTTAGTTAAAACATTTGCAAGTCAGGAAGACTGTGCTGCATATTCTAGAGCAGCTGGTTTCTAGAAAAGAAAATATCATTATAATATTTGAAGCTGCTGCTTCAACATAGGAGAGAATTAGCAAAAAAGTCTTGTACTATCCATCTGTTGCACACATACTTACTCAATAGAAGCAATTGTAATCCTTCAAAATATTACCCTTTTATACAAACTGCTAGGAACCTACTGCTGAATACATTACAAACTTTTTGAACACAGCTTCCAACAACCAAATTCAGAGCTTTACAAAGCCATTTTACAGTTATATAAAACTGTCTTGCATAGTTATGTAAGCAAACTGACAGCCATTTTAGAGCCCTGCCTGCAGCCACACCAGGGACTTCAGAGACCAGTCATTTTCCATCCATTCACTCATAGCTGCCATCTTGCACTCATGTCTCAAAAGTCATTTATCCACTTTTCTCCTTTTAGTAGAAATATCTGAGTACTAACAAAACCCAAAGCATTCCTCCCTGTCCCAAGAAGTGATCGAGTTGCTAACTTAAGGTCACACTGCAGGTTTGTATCCTGAGCAAGTCCATTCACTTGTTTTGACCCTACTTCTCCAAATATTTGTCCATTTTAATCTCCATATCACCTCTTTAAATGAAAGAGGTCTTTGTCCTCCTGTGTGTTTGCACAGTCCAGACGGCATAATACTGGTTGGAGCCTTTAGGCTAGACATCCTGTGTCTGATCAGCTTGGTCTCAAAATAATGTTTTCCAGCTGAAGTGACAACATTTCTCATGAGACACATAATTAAGGATTATTGATTCAGCAGACCTGTATCAGAATATATGGATGACTCAAGCTGTACTCAATGTGTTATCTGTTTTACTTCTCACTAGTGTACAACTCAAGATAACCTATAAGCACTCAAAAAAACAGAGGTGAACCAAAAGTAGGCTGTGAAACAGTTAAATTACTTGCTATCAAAATAAATATACCTTACAAAAAAACTTTCTTTGTTTAGATAAGCAATAGTATTGTAAGTAATCAAGTAGTACAGCACATTTCACATTCAGGCCACATGCACAACAATGAAGGCAGTTTCTTACCTTTACAAGGACTATCCACAGCAAACACCCAACTGCCAAAGCAGTACTGTGCTAAGCCTGCAGGCCCAAGGGGTGCACTGTTATGCTGATTAATAGAGGAACTACTCAACTGAAAGACCATGGGAAGATGTTTAGAGATAGGGAAAATGGGCAGTGGGTGGTCCGTAACATCTAGTAAGATCTCCACTCCTCTCAGAGTTGTAAAGCACTTCCTTCCTATTACAATAACTAAACGTTTGAAGCTCTTCACTCTTGTTTCCCCGCTCTCAAAAAACATTTACTACACAAAGCATCAAATAATTCAAAGATACTCTTGCTTTATGTCAACATTTAAAGACCTCAACATGTTAGCTACCACAGAAGTATATTATTTCTATACCAGAAAACGTACACAAACCAAACGCAGAAGATCAGAGGGCACTGTCCTGTGAAAACACTAGAAATCAAGTATGCTGCAACTGTGATTTGCAACATCAGATAAGCAGTCACTCTGAAGACACCAATAGGATGTCTTCTGTAAAATGTCTTATTTTAAGTATTTTCCCACAAGCACAATGGAGTACTGATAATCAAGCAATACCTCTAATTCATGGCCACAGTATTGCTTATTGCCTCTGTGTTTTCTTCCTTTGCTAATCACTTGACGTTGTGTTCTAGAGACAGAGTTTGTGTGTGACGCTTGTTTGTTGACATGCACGTGTGATGTGTCAAATAGGAAGTGTATTATTGACCAACATACCAACACTCTGTATGGACATTCAATGTCCATACACCAGGTGAGTCACTGAGCCTGGGTTGAGGTTGGATTGAGCATATAGGAGCACTCATGCTCAATTAGCAAAGAGCTGACTGCTACTAATATCCATGTTTAGCTTATTGTATCAAGTCTTTACTTGACAAGCACTTTACAGATCAGGTAACAATCCAGAAGTGCCTTTTTTTTGTACACTGATGTACTAACATGTTCCAAGTTCTGCCTGAACCACTTGTACTGAACAACTTTTGCTGCTATAAATGTTCAAAGTTTTGACAAAAGTACCCTGTAGCAGTTCATGCTACCAAAGCACAAAGCTATGTTCAAAAACAACATACAGCAAAGCTTACAAAAAGGGCCAAAAATAAACCAGTGCAACCGATTATGCAAAAAATGAATCTTGCACCTTTTCTGCTTCAGTGGGAAAAGAAGTTGACCTGAACTGTTTGACATCTTTACTAGCGACCTAGGTGATAGGTCAGAGTGCACCTCCAAAGTTTGCAGATGATACAAAACTGAGCACTTGTTAAAAAGGCCAGATGGTTGTGTTGCCTTTCACAGGGACCTGTACAGGCTGGAGAAACAGGAAAACAAGAACCTAATGAAATTCAAAGGGAAATGCCAAGTCCTACACTTGAGAAGAAACAACTCTGTACACCAGTACATGCTGGAGATCAACAGCTTGGAGAGCAGCTTTGCACCACAGAGTCTGGAGGTCCTGGTAGACACACTGCCCGTGAGACAGCAGTACGCCCTTGCAGCAAGGCTAGCAGCACCTTGTGCTGTGTTAGGAAAACCGTTGCCAGTGGGTCAGGGAAGGAGATCCTTCTACTGCACTCCACATGAGTTAGACCCTCCCAGTGTACTGTGTCCAGTCCCAGGCCTCCAATAATAAAGAGATGTGGACATACTGGAGCAAGTACAGCAGGCAGCCACAGAGACTGCTAACAGATGAGACAATCTGACACATGAAGGGAAACTGAAAAAGTTGGGCTCGTTTAACCTTGAGAAGAAAGGCTTGGGGAAAGTCTTATCAATGTGCATGAATGCCTGACGGGAGTACAGATGATGGAGCCAGACAGCTCTCAGCAGTGTCCAGTAAGAGGCAACAAGCACAAACTGAAATGCAGAAAGCTCCATGGAAAAAATATATTTTTAAAAAAAACCAAAGCAATGCACAACAGCAGCAAGGCTGGGCTCTCCACCTTGGAGGTAATCAAGAACAGTCCAGCCATGGCCCTGAGCTACCTGCTGTACCTGACCCTGCTTAAAGGGGAGGCTACAGGACTAGACTGCTTCCAGAGGTCCTCTCTGAGCTCAGCTGTTCTGTGACTCCAAGGGTTCAGGACAAACAAACACTTTCACAGAATCTTATCTCCCCCCACCACCTCCTTTAGCAATGAACTAAACATGGTATTTCTTCAATAAATTATTATCTTATTAAACCTAATGCTAGTATTCCCCCATCACTACCCCAGCTACCAACAAAAGAACCCAAACAGCAACTCTGAGAAGTTGCTTAAATATTCTATGCTCCCACTTTTTTTTTTCTTCCTTTATTTGCAGCACAGCTCACACTAAACTGTGGCAAATTAACAGCTCAGAGAAAAGTATTTTCACATGTGATCACCCCGGCTTTCAGGTCTTCCATCTTCCAGTTTTGGAGCCTGACTCCCTACAGTTCAGTTTAATAATTCTTCACACTTCCAAAGGTACAGTCTGAATTATACAGCTTCCTGTCATCACTTGTTTATTAGTATTTCAACAAAGAACTATGACAACAATGTTCGCATTCATTCGTTTTTAAATTGCCAGCTTTCATGTTACATGGTCTCAGATGAGACTAGCCAAATTATCTTTCAGTAGGATTTTTTCTTTAAAAAAAAAAAGCTACACAATACTTTGGAGGAAGAATAGATGGCAACTTTCTTGTCCTTGAGAAAGGACTGGAGCGTGAGGGGTAATATTCAAGTTCAATTTTGTACACTTAAATAGCTTCCCTAGGTTCAGCTGAAGGAGTCGATTTACTTCCCCTGAGCTGACTGCTGAAGAACAGCTGAAACATTTCCATTCGTGCAGCAACCACAATTCCACAATTCAGCTATGGAAAAGGAATTTCCCTTTGCAGTTTTAAGCCCTCTTTCACATGAAAGTCTCTTTATGGAACCCACTGTAAATGTGGAACTATTACACAACTATTATCTAGTGATGTTGGCACGAGGAAGCTAAAGGGAGGAACCAGGAAGGATATAAATACAAGTCTACAATGCTTTATAATTTACTCACATCAGGGAAAAGCACCAGTGTCCAGAGCTCCAAAGAAGTATCTGAGCTGTTGTGGCAGACAAAATTATAAAAGCGGTATGTATTCATTTCTTACAGTATTTGAACAAACTGGAAATAAAGCTTCACAGAGGCTCAGCCCCATAGATACTTATAGGCACCTGTCTCCTCATGAGCAAAACTTGATTTGATATCAACTTTAGAAGACTTTACCTTTAGTGTTCATTTCTCCCCACTACTTTTTCACCTCCAACACTAAAATGTTTTGATTCATGACTCACGTAAGAGTACATCCAGAAGATCTGCAGGGACACTGATCCAGGAGGGTTTTTTTAAACAATGAAAAATGGTATTAAAGGTTACAGGAACCACCCAGGAGTTGAATGGGTGCCGGGAAGAATCAATAAACATCACTTTTGCTAGGAAATTAAGTTTCATTACAATGTCGTCTCACCCTCTTACTATTTAGCTTCTCAACTTTACACATAACATTCCTTTCTCTTATGCATATTTTTGTTAGCTTTTTTTCAGGGAAAAAGAATGCCTGTGGAAATAGCAAAAATAGTAAAAAATATTCACTACCTTTTAAATAGCTGGCACCCTGACAAATCATCTGAAGTCACAAGCAGCAAAACAAAAACTTACTGATCCTCTCTGCCAGTAATTTCTCAGGAATGTAACAAGCAAAGCTGTGATAACAACTGAACCACATCTAAAATCCAGTCTTAGAATTACCTTAACTTCAAATGCCTTCACATATTTCTGGGCATGCAAAGTGCTCTTTACAGCTATTTTAAAATTTAAGTCTTATGTTGTCAGCTCTAAAGTATTCAATGATGAGATGAATGAAGACTTCTTATGTAAAATGAGAATCAGCACTTTGTCCTTCTGCTTCTTAGACCCAAGTTGAACGAAGCTAGGAGAGGGGAAAGGGATGTGCACAAGAACATGGCTAGCAAGCCTGCAAAACAAACACTGCAAAGAGTATGGTACTCGCTCGGTGTGTATCAGTGCAACATGATCCAGCACAACAAAGTTTGCTTTACATAAACACCTTCTATAGATGAAAAACTGGCACAGTGACACAAGAGATGTTCAAATAAGCATTTTGCAACATAGATCTTTCCCCTAGTTCCCTCGCATAGTTATGGCTATGAATGCGGTAGAACTACTGTATATACAACACAGGACTTCAAACAAAGGTTTCCATTGATTCCTACGAGCATCATCCTTCCAGTTCAACAATCCTTAGAGGCGATGACCTTAACGCTCAGGACCGAGTCCTTCATTTGCTTTACAATGTCTGGTTAAAGCCAGTCTTGGAAAACTACCATCAGCCTTCAGCCAGACTCAGTACCTTAATTCACAGTCCGTGCATGGTCCAAACCGTAAGTATTTTTTCTTATGCATCTCTATAGGCCTCCAGCCTTCTCCAGTAGGCTTGTGGTGTTTTTTGGTTTGTTTTTTTTTTTTTTTTTTAAATACTGTAAGCTCATCTGCACCTTTGGGGGAACCAAGAAGCCAGGGAACCATATTCTACCACTATCTCCTCCCTCCCCTTTAATACGTCTCCTAACAACGCCACGTAGATTCAGCTAATCATCTGGGATAAGCGTTTAAAGGAACCCTCCGTCATCCCGAGCCATCCTTCACACGCCCCTAAACCCCCTCCTCAGTCTGACTCCGTCAGAGCCGTCTCCCCCCCTCCCCTCAACCCCCCATCAACCTAGGACCACAGCTTCGCCCTGTCACAAGACTCGACTTCTCCTCTCTCTCCCTCCTCATCCAGCTCTTTCCAGCTCTCAACGACCCTTTTTGTGTCCCCTAGCGTGGCCCGGGGGCCTCCCCCTTCACCTCAGGGCACGGAGACACCCGGGAGAGCAGCATATTCCGGGCACGTCCCTCGGCGGAGGGGGAGGGGAAGAGGAAGAGGAGAAGCCGTGGCGGCATAAGCCGAACCGTCAAGTGGAGGAAAACAGGGACAAGCAGGCAACTGTATGGTGGGAATCGCATCCCACCCCCACCCCAAGGGCCCCAGGGGCTCCTGAGGTGGGGAGCGGGAAGGAAAGGATGGGGCGCCCAGCTCGCCAAGCCCTCATCGTCCCTTGGGCGCTGGCTCGGTAGGACGCCAGCGGCTTTAGCCCTCTCCTCCCTACCGGGGGAGGAGAGGGAGGCTCGGCACCCACCTTGAGAGTGGGATATTCCTGCACCTTCAAAGTCATTGAGAGCTGAGCAGCTGATTCCTGCACCGCCATCTTGGATTAGGCACCAACCTCCCCCAGCCCAGACCGGAGGGAGCTACCTACAAGCGCGCACGGCATGACGGGCAACAAGGCCCTTCCTCCGCCCCATCCCTAATGGAGACGGGACGAACCAACGGCAGACGCTCCGGACCACGACCCACCCCTCAGACCCGCGGCGACGTGGTACGTTCCAGTGAATGGTGGTGGCGGAAGAGCAACAGTGGGGCGAGACGCGCCAACCAATAAAGGACCGCTCTTTCTCCCGTTACGTACCTGCGCGTTGGCACCGCCTTAGAGCTAGAGTAGCCGCGCCTGATTGGGCAGCGATGTGGAAATAGGCGGGGCTTCCTGGATGTGCGGACAAATCGAGTGGCATTACGGCGGCGAGATAGGCGGGATTTTGGTAGGTGATGGGCATCTGGTCACCCATTCACGATAGAGAGTGCTTTCCCATCACCCAATCAGAATCTCTACCAGAGCTCGGTAGGTGGGACTGAAAAGTAAATTTTGACGGTGACTTAAAACGGCCGTTTTAACACCCTCCCGAGGTGTCCGGGAAGGAGAGGGGCGGGACAAGAGGCGGAGCCCGGAGGAGGCGGTGCGGATCGCGCTTTGACGGGCATATTTCCCAAC
>VXBZ01004395.1:328095-413616 GCA_013399135.1 Heliornis fulica | reverse complement strand
GGGGCGGGAGCAGCAAATGCAGCAGCCGGGCCGGTCGCGCCTTCCCCGCGGGGGAGGGGGGCGGGGAAGGGGTGGGAGGTTGCTCCCGTTCGGCCCTTGAGGGGCGATGCCTGGCTGGAGGGCAGCTTCCCCCGCCGGCTCTCCGCCCCTGGCCGGGCGTGGGCGGTGGCAGAGCCCTGCAGCTCCTTCCCGGCGGTGGACGACAGCTCCCGGTGCCCCAGGGGAGCCGCCGCCACCCCACCCTCCCCCACTCTACTCACCGCCCGGTGCCCCGAGTACCGGCACGCGGTGCAAGTTTGGGGGGTTCCTCTGTTTTGTGGGGTTTTCCACCTTTTTTTTTTTCTTGTTGTTGGTTGGGTTTGCGGGCTCCCAGCTGTGTCCGGAGGGAGGTGTGGCTCTCTCTGTGGCCGGTGTAACGCTGCACTCAAGAGGCTTGTCGAGCTGACCTCTGCTCGGTCCCCGAGAGTGCTCCTCAGGAGCTGGTGGGCCACAAGTTGAAAAGCACTGGTTTAAATGAGCAGTAATTGCTCTGCCGAGCATACGTGAATGTTTCCATGTATAAAAAGCGTCCAATCCTGCAGACTGACTCTACTGATGTATCTGGGGAATGAAAGCACTCTTGGAGCATTAATCCTCTGGCTGTTGATGTAAAAGCTGCTTTCTTGATAATATGTAGAGAGCACTGTCTTGAGATTCAACCAGGACTCTTAGTGCTCTACATAAAGCCTCTCACCGTGGTTTGAGCACCTTGGCCGTTGAGGTGGAAAGACTTTAAAACTGTCGGCTCTGCCTCAATAAGAAAGTGGAAACACACTGATCGGGACCTGTATTGCAGTGATGGAAAGAAACTTCTGTCATTGGAACTCGGTGGCAAAAGTTCTGTTTCTCATGCAGGTGCTTGCCACTGTCAGCTGGTATGTTTCAGGTAGTGTGCTGTTGTCGTTTGAGGCTATAAGGAGACCCCAAAACCTCTGTCCATTAATAATCACGGTGGTTTTTGATGTCTTTGTGGTTATATCTGGATTGCAGAAGACTAGAAAAAATTAAACATAAATATTTCCAGGAAGATAAATACACTTAATTTTCAAGTTTTGAAAGAGCAATTTGTATTTGACAAGTGTTTTCCTAGAGTATTTGGTAACATTGTTTATATCCAGTGTGCATAGGCCCTGTTACACTGAGAATATTTTCTATCCCCTGCAAAATTCTGGTGGTAAATACAAGAAAATATTTGAAGACGTGTAGTTGAGTGTTAGATTCCCTTCAGCTTTGGACTGCAAACTATTTATGTGTGTTTACTTTCAGCTGCCCTGGCAATCGGTCTGGTACTGACCATAATCAGTAATTCTATGTCTAAACATAATTTGCCAAGCCCACACCAGGTGCAAAGCCTTTGTTTAAAAAGTATATTAGTAAAAACATTTGTGTTAGCTACACCTGGGATTAACAGTCATGTCTAGACATGATTTTGGGGCCAGAGTCTGCAAGAGGATTTGTGTAAGAAGGATTTTGACTCCTTTTAGGCTCTGTGCAGGGAATAGTTCACCTGAGCTTGTCAAGTGGAGAACTGAAAGCTTAACTTAGTTGCTGTATTTACAAACATAATTATGCAGCAGCGTAAATTCTTCCTGTTGTTCCTGTCTGTTTTATGTATCCTTCAAGCTACTACTTAGAAGGAAATTTCCTGTTCAGTATTCCATATCATGGATGTTACTGAAGAGCATGAACTTGGCATACTTTAACTCTTTAGGCCTGTGGCACTTACAGAGACTGAAGAAGTGTGACTTTCCAAGTCATATATGAATTGGTTCAAAACACTTGCAACAGTTTGTTTTTTTTTTAATATGTATTCTCTTAATGGTCTTTTCTGATAATACAGTAGCTAATTTAGTGTAACACATATTCTGTAGATACAGGTTACATCCTCAGACTGTATTTTCTTTAAACTAGAGAATTATTGGTGAAGTTCTGTCAGGCGTTAGTAGCCAAAGTTAAAGGGGTTTGCTTGATGGAACAGATGGCCAAACAACCATCATGTCAGAGAAAACAGCATGTATTCTGTGTATTCTTGGTTTAACACAAGAGGGAGCATGTCTAATCTTTAACCTTTAAATATTGCGACTTCAGAGAGGAAGCTTTAAGTGTTGAGTGTCAACTAATTTATGTTCTAATCCTCATGTGCAAATATTGATACAGCCTATGTATATTTCTGGCATGTTGCAACTTTAGATTGTAGCTGTTGATTTATAGTGTAAATGTTGGTGTGATAAGTATGGAGATAATAACTATGCTACTGTTCTTTTGAACAGATAAAATCTGTAGTTTCCCATTCAGTTTGACAAAATATTTATAGTTGTTGTTATTCCTGGGTGTGGATATTCATAAACAGAGGTTGTACTTTGTTCTTTAATATTAGGCTAATAAATGCCTTCTGCTTAACCTACCATATAAAATTATAAATCTTAGGCTTAACTGAATTAAGTTTACTTTAACTACCAAAGCAACTTTGGTTTTACAATTCTTATAAATTCTACTGCTTTGCTCTTAAATAGGAAATGCAAATTCTGGTCTGCTACAATGGCTTGTTGACTAGATCTTCTTTATTTTTTCCTTGTCCCCTAGTGGTGCAAAAGGAAGAATAAAAATCGGCTTCCATTTTATACTTCCTGGCCTTGTCCAGCTGAATCATAATCTATTGATGTTTGTCCTCATTTAGCCTCCTGCTAATGTGACTTACCAATTAGTTGAGGTTAAGCGCTGCATACAGAATGCACCAAGCCTTTAGGAGAACTTTTTCTTACTTGATGGTATCTTAAAAGCATTTCCAATAATCTTTTACTTTGCTCCAGATTAATGATTAGAGAAAAACATCTGTCTAACATTAAAGATTGCATGGAAATTCTGTATCTTTCAAAGCCATAAATACTTGGCATATTGTTTGGTGGAGCAAGAGAGCAGAAACCTGAGTGCTCTTCCTCCGTGTGCCCAAGAAAGCTGCCGTGGATTGAGATTTTTCTACACTTGCTTCTTTTTCCTCTTTGTGGACATCATACCCTCCACACCAGGGCAGCAAAAGTGAATGTGTCACCATCATTTTTCATTCTAGCAAATGAGACTGGCATAACCCAGTGATGTGAAGTACTGTGTTGGATAATGTGGGAGCACAGGTTGGCTACAGAAGAGCTCCCTTCCCCCTAAGCAGATAGGTGGTGGTTGCACTGTCCATTTCCTAATGGAGAAGTAGAAGCCTTCACTGTATTATTTTGGTGAGTTATGACATTTGTGAAATATTTAGGATCCTAACTTTAATCTGGGTTATTATTTTCTTTTGAATAATAGAAGAATTTTTTTTTCTTTAAACTATTGTGTGCAGCATTGACAGAATAAGGTGTTACTATCAAAGCAGCCTGCCTTCAAAATGTGCCAGGCAGCTGTGTTTGTAAGACAGAAATGCGAGGTAACCTGTACAAATATCAGATACCCTGAGATATATACGCAGTAAGTGTTGTGACTTTTTGGAAGACAATAAGGATGAGACAATTCCTACTGGGGAAACTGTTGCTTTACTGAGTTTGACGTAGTCACAGCAACTGGGTATTTTTAATGGGTTGCTCCATTTTAATGGACACTGTTTGGTTCTATATAATACGTATACAGCAGTACAATGGAATCAGAAATTCATGTAGAGCAGACGTGCACCTTTTCCTGAACAGGTGTTGAGACCCTGAGTTTTGCAAGGATCAAATGAGCTGCCTGATGTCTTGGCTATTCCTTGTCAGTCAAAAGGAGCCACACACTTTGGTTTCCTTGCCCAGCGCACTTAGCTCCTTGTGTTATTTTTACATAAAATTCACATTTTTTTAAAAAGAAAGTAATGATATGACAGTATCCGATATTGTAACTTTAAGCTTATGACTGCAAAGTGTGTTAGTGTATCTGTCTTATGTAAATGTGCATGAGAAGTTGATGGTTTATTTCTGTATGTGAGAGGAAGTTGCCAAGAGTGTAAAACCCCAACAAACAAATAAAAGGCCCCCTTCTCCCCCCCGCCCCCGAGATTAACCAACAGCAGGAGAGTTTGCTCTCATGAGCCACAGTTTAGAGCAACGTTGTAAAGTAGCATTTTCAGACCAAAATGCTTTGTTTCCTTATTTTTAGCATAATTATAAGGACACCTCGAAGTTTTTATTAATTTGCGCCTATTAAAAAAATGGGGTGATTCACAATTTAGATCAAATTCTTGTGAAATCTCATTTAAAACAGAGGAGTTGTGTTTGCATAAAAAATGGCACGTGGGACTTGCTGGTAAAGTGCACAGACTCCTGTAACTTTCTGAACGGTCTAGATGGTATTTAAAAATGCAAAGGGGAGGGGACCTACCTGAGATCAATTTTTTTTAGCCACGAGCAGGTTTTTTTTCTTTGCTCTCTGAGTTGCAGCCCCCTGAAAAATGTGGGGGTTTTAGGCAGAAAGTGCTGACACAGCCTTAACTACAGAGCAGTGCCCTGCGTGCTGCTGCAATAATTGCCCAGGCAGTGTTTTCTGCTTTCATGCCATTGTCCTTTACGTTCCTTTAATTCATTCCTTTTTTTTAACTTCCCGAAAGTTTGATATTATTTAAAGCCCACGGCGTGTGTGCAGCAGCCGGAGAAGTAGGGTTGTCAGAGTAGCACGGACTTGTTAATCTCAGCCTGATCTTGTCAGTAACAGCAGAGCAGAGGGAGAGCAACTCCGGCTGGGGCAGCGCTCCAAAGGTTTGTCTGTTATTTTTATACCTAAATTACGCCTTGGTAGCGAACTGTTCGGTATGCGGAGCGTCGTTTGCGATCGGTAGGTTCCGTAGTTGGGAATACGTGTGGGTTTCGCCGCGTTGTTTGCTCGGGAGAGGGGAGGTTCGCCTATGTGCAGCGGGGAGAGCGAGTGTGTGCTGCGATCGGGGAAACGCTGAAGAAGAAGAAACCCTGTTGGTTCTCCATGCAAATGACCGCTTTGGTTGTAACAAAAGCCTTGATGTTGGGCTCGGAAAAATGATCTGACAGTGTAACAACCCCAGGCCACTTTCGCCATGTTTTTGTTTATTCATGTTTCATTCTGTTTTCCGTAGCTATCTCGCAGATGTTTGCAATTTCACTGCTGTTGGGGTTTGGGNTTTTTTTTTTTTTTGGCTTTCTTCTTTCTACACCGTGAAGCCTTTTTGGAGTTAGCAAGAAAATGCGTGAAAGAATGTTAACAAAACAGAGAGGTGTTGCAGATGTTTATACTTGAGTTCTTGCGTTGCGCCTGACGATACTGGCAGAGGGATACAGTGCATATGAAGGAACGTAAGGAGCATCTGTTTTAAGTACCCAGCCTGTAATTTCGAAATGTGCCCATTGTAACTTGAAGATTAAGATAAACAGATGGAGCGAGCACCTTCCCGGTACAACGTGCCTAGTGGAGATCTCATTTGTTTGATAGCGTTTTTGAGGTGGGGGGTGGGGGGGTTGGAAGGCGAGTAAAAGCAAGGAGAGGAATATCTGTGACACAACATGTATGCTCCTAGATAAACTCCTGCCATCTCGGAGTGCCTTTAAATATTTGAATAGCTTCTGTTAAGTCAAATAAAATTGGTTACCATGAGAAACAAAAAAGTCTAATAGAGTAGTTTGGCACAATAATGAAAATCTGAATGTAAAATTGTTTCAGAATCATTCAAAGAATTGAATTAGACAGAAAATCTTTTTAATAACAGACATGGTGACACACTTAAACATTTTAGCTTCCAGAGATCCTGGAAAACAACACACAGAGTACAGAAATAGCAAAGGTGGATGGTATGGTATGTTATCTTACAGTTGCATAAATTGAAATGTAATTGTCTACTAATGATATTAAAACTAGTCTTTTTTTTTTAAAGGATTTTATGCTTGTTGAATGGATCAAGGCATATACAAATAAAATCTTAAATATTAAAGGACAATGATTCAATGTCCGGAGCCAGTGGTTAAATCAGATGTGGTAACTATGGTGAGAGGCAAAGTTACTTAGCTTCTCACAGACCATGCATATGTGGATTTCTTTTTGTATAATGGAGATTAAGGAGAGAAGGATTAAAAAAATATAAAGAGAAATTTTGAGCAGGAGACCTGTAGCCTTGCTCTGGGAATTAACAGTGTGGAGGCTTTTAGAACAGAGGCAGTGTGGAAGTAAACACTCTCTTGTAATATATATTGATGATAATCCTAGAAAGGAATCTTTCTGGTTGGGAGTATCAACAGCTCATGCATACAGGAATGAAATCAATCTTCTCCTATTAAAATAATCCTCCTACTCCAATGAAACGAAACCAGAACCCAGCATAGATTTTTACATTACCAGTGACAGCAGCATAAGATCAGTGAAAGTCTGATATTCTGAATTAACTCATCCTAGGTTCTTGCAGAATTAAGTGATATTGATTTATTTGGATTGCATAGCATTTCTGTTTTTAAAGATGCATATGTTGTATGTTTAAGTTTTGTTTTTAACTTAAAAAAATGGTGGTCATACGAGGTACAAAACAAAATCAGAGCTTAGTGGTTTACCTGGTAGATGTTTGGGGAGTCTGAATTGCTGCCAAAGAGACTGACCATATTCCTGATTTTCCTTAAGTTGAGTGGGTGTTCAGTGTTACCCTGAGCTTTACAGGGAAGAATTGGAGATTGTGCTGATCAGTTTAGAAGGATGTGGGAAGGATTGTCTTGCTTGCACATAAATATGAGGCAACCATCAGAGATACTAATTAGTGATTAGCTTTTTGGAATACTTAGGAAAGAGAGAGACATCAGGCTTACTTTCCAGTGTAGAGGGACCATCTCTCTATAGTAGTGAAAAGCATGACTTCTACTGCGAAGAGGCATCTTCACGGATATGAGAGATGGATATATGTTTGGCTTTCTAGTAATAGAGGTTAAAACCTACTGGTGTTTTAGCAGTGTACTGGAAACATCTTTAATAAAATATTTTAAAGTTTTGTGTCTGCTCTGCCCAGCTCTGTTGAAAAACTTGTGTCCTGTGAGAAGTCCACAGGGGAACTCGTAGTTCAGCCTACTCTAGATGCTTGGCGTTAAAACTTTTGATGTGTTTATGGATATGCTAGGAAACACTTGTTAGGTTTTTTTTTGGGTTGCAATCCCACGCTTTCCTTTCTCAGGTGTTCCAAGAGTGAGTTACCAGCTACCCATTTAAGAGACTGAGTTCACTTGCATCGTTCAGTAGTTTGGGTTAAACCTGCAAATGGAATGTATGCTTTTGGACTTGAGCAAAATGATAAATAACAGACTCAATGGCAATTTAAATTTCCCATTTTGTTATAAAATATTTTCACAACAGAAACTTACTAATTATATTCTTCCAGAATAGAGAGGAAGAGAAGTAAAAGGAATTCCATTGTTGCTGTTAGTAGACATTATTTGGCTTTTTTCCTATTGTTGGAGTTGACATTTGAATGGAATGGTACATTGTTATTGCATTACTAATGGATTATTATTTCAGATGAAAATTTTTATATAAATAAAGATTGCTATTTTAGATTGAACCAGAAAATATCCGTGAACTGAAGCAAAATTCAGCTATTGATGTGTGACAGTTCATTTTGTGGTTCAGTGTATTTTGGAATTGTTTAATCATCCTTCTTTATTAGGACGTACTATATTTAAGAGTGATATACCTGATATTTCAGGCACAGGATGCTGTACAACCTAATGGATACAACAGTAGAATTGGAGCAAATAGTGTTTTCCTTGCTTTGCTATTGTATTAGGACAAGGCAATTCAACTTTGTTTTCCATCTACTTCCATCTACAAAAGGGATATAATGGTAATCCCTTTTTAAAGTACTTCAGTATCTACTGATGACATTTTGAGACAAGCAGTGTTTTGTTTTCAGCAGCACACATGACCATTGGATGATGGATACTCACATAATATTTGCATCAGAAGTCATTAAGTATTAAAAAAAATGAATCACTTAGGGATGTGGTAGTAAAATGTTTCCAGAAAAAAGCCTGAGGATAGCGCTGGTGAAGTATTTCCAGACAGTTGATGCTAATTCAGAAGTTTTTTAGGTAGCTGAGTATCAGCTGGAAGGTTTGTACCTTGATATTTAGTATTGACCCTAAACATTAAACACTCTGTTTTAAAATTTCAAGCAGAAGATGGACCTTTGTTGACTTGTTCAGATGTTCTGTTGGTATTCAGCCAGAAGTGGTTTTAGCAGTATGTTGGAAATAAAGCCACCTCTCAGTTTCCCCCACGAGATTATTTACATTAGTATCTGAGAACCTGTAGCCTTCTTGTTTTTAGCAATCTACAAATATAATCAAGAAATGCAAGATTGAGAGTTCTAGTGCAAACAGCTATCTATGTTTGTGCTCAAACACCTGAATAGTTTCACTTAAGTCACTGGGTCTACTGAAGTGAATAAGGGTTTTCAGGATTAAAGCTTACGGTATTTATCTTGTTCTTTTTGCACATGGCCATGGAAATTCTCTGATGAAATATGAAGATCTTCTTGAGAGTTGATTTGGCTCCATTTGTACATTGTATCAAGCTCTGTCAATTCATTTTAGGTAATGTAGGGTGTTACAGGAAAACTTTGTGCTGGAAAAGTGTGAAACAAAATTTAGAGTGGACTGTCAGCCTATACAGGTTATTCATCACAGCTCACAAGAAAGCTTATCATTTGTGACTTGCCAAGGACTGATCAGCTTAATCACTTGCCAGAGAGGAGCAGTTAAATACTAAATTTGATTGTAAAATTTAAGAAGCTACAGTTTTAAGTACAAATTGCATCTTAAATTTCCAGTTTTCTTGATGTGTTACCTTTTCTTCAATTATTTTACTAGTTCTTTATAGATAAGCAGAGTCAGTATTTTGCTACTGAAAATAGCTATTTGCTGTTTTCTGTTCTTGGATATAGTTGAAACAGCCCCAAGCACTTTAAAAAACACTTTTGTTGTTCAAAGAACCAATATTTTATTCAATAAAGAATCTTAAAACCAAAGTTTTCCAACAGTTTTCCATTTGACAGGAATATTTTTCTTCATCTAGAGAACAAGCCAATATGGCTTAGTTGGTAAAATTTGTTTATACAATGGTATTTTCTGTCTTCAGAGTGCCTGGAATATGTCTTAGCACATAAATAATAACATAAAAGTTTTTCTGTCTAAACAAATTCTGTTTATGTTTCTCAGTAAGATAGGTGTTTGGAGGGCTCTTTTAGCTTTGAGAAACTGAGTGTGTGCTCTGTATAGTAAATTATATAATTTGTTAGCTTGGTAAATCTTAGGGCATCAACTACATGACAGTACAACAGTAGAGATTAGGTGGGGTTTCTGTGAAAATCATTGTAACGTATGTGATGTTAATGTATTTCTATACCTTTCTCAGATGACTCTGGGTTTTGTAGAGGACAGTTTACCAGTGACAATGGTGTGAACTGGTAATTCCTGTGCAAGTTGGAACATCTTCCCTGTGTTTCACAAGGAAATAGTGATGGTTCAAAAGCTTTTGCGTGTCCTTTTGTTGTAGATCTCGCATCACTTCCTTGCTTTGCTTTCCACTATGCCTCCAGAAAGAGTATGGCATGGCATTTCCTTACGTGTCCTCTTGTGTATGCCCTCTTCTTTCTTTTCTACTTCATGCTGCATTGTGACAGACAGAAGTTGATATTTAAAGACTGTATGAATCTAAGTACTTTTAAGCGTAGCATCTTTTTTGAACATTGACTCTTCTTTCACCCTCTGTTTCTGCAGTGAGGGACTGATATTTATCAGTGTCATAGAGTTTTCTGTATAGGTGATGTAAATTTGATCTAATGGAGTTAGTGTATCCCTCCTCAGGCCCCCTGGTAGAAATAGATACGCAAAACAAAGTCCATGATATCCTTCGGTGTGAGTTAAGAGAGAAGGTGACCAGTGGAGTTCATACTGAGAGACACAGTTGAAGAGATCTGTTACATTTATGTTGTGCACTGTTTGATGTGTTTTCCCAAATGCTGGCATAGAAATTAAAGAAAAGATGCTGTTTACTTTTGGGGTCAAAGTATCTGGGTAGGATTCTCTGGAGAAAAATTGCCATTTCCCATTCTACTCAGTAACTGTGTGATGGGAAATTGATTTTGCAGATTTTTACCTCCTGGGAAGACAGCTTGAAGAAAGTAAAGAATGTGGTAGAGTCATTGCACAATAAAAGTTAAGCAGATGAAATCCTTTAATCTATTTAAGATATATACAGTATTACTTCCAGCCCTACATTGTTATGCTGGTGAAGATGTCAAAACCAAGTTGATGTATTCATCCCTGCAGGAGCAATTCAAAATTTAACTTTTCTGATCCTGACATAACTGTAGAAAAATAAACATGCTTGCATCCTGGGTTTGTATCAAGGTTTCTAGACCTTTTTGATACTTACTTTGGAATAAGACTTAATTAAATCTAGGTTACATTGCTTTTAACTTGAGCATCTCTTCCCTCCCTTAGCTGGGAGGACTTAACTGGTGGAGGTACAAAAAGCTTGCATGGAAAATATTATCTGCCCCTGTTCTGACTGGGGAGAAGCAGTATAAACATAGAACAAGAAGTTCGCCGTTAGAGTGCCATTTTATAGCAAAATTAGTAGAGAAGTAGAAAAGTGTAGCAGATACTGACTAATGTAATTTGAAGTTTTGGATGCTTGCAATTGATTTTAACTATTCTGTTCTTTATTTGACTATATATACACACACCTCTATTCCTCCTTTTTTTTCAGTGTTTCTGGTTGGCTGGTAGCGTTTTGCTTTGCAGTAGTGTGTTCTAAACATCTATATCTAATTATAATTATTTAGAGCCCATTGGTGATAGCATTGCCTGCTAGTCACAAGTTTCCCAGAAATGCCAGTAAGATTTTCTGTTCTTTTGGATGTGTTTTTAGATGGAACAATGTCTGAATTGGGTAACAAAAGGCACAGCCTTGAGGTGGTTCATAGACTGTGATTGTCCAGATACATCTCTGTGTATTTGTTTGCTTCAGTCTCAAGAAACAACTTTGTCAGCTGTTTTCTCTCCCAGTGCTTTGATTCTGTAGGCATTTTTCCATCTTCGTCATAATGATGAATCAGATAAAGTATTGTCAGCTGGAGATACTCAAATGATATCGATAGGAGTTGGAAATCTTTTCTAGTGTTTTGAGAAGGGACAATAACATATTCTGACACCTGAATGGTAAGGTTGAGATGTGCAGAGCACAATGCTATCTATGTATCTGCTGTATGTTTTGGGAGTAGTGTGAACAGTTAGACTGTTATCTTTTTTCAGGAAGCCATTTCTCTGAGTGACAGCCATTTCTACAATGTTATTTTCTGTGAATTCTGACAATGTTACAAATAGAAATCAATATTTGTAAAGAAATCTGGGCGTGGAACAGTAACTTGTTTAATATCCAGTGTCAATTTTTGACTCTTCCTTAGAGCACCTCTCCTTTAATAGCTTTGTGTTATAAAAAGTGAGGGGTTTTGTGTAGAGTCCTAACTATAACGTTCAGACTGGGATAATTTTGTATCCTGAAAGGTGTTTTCTTAATTTCAGCATTTGACTTCGAATTTTAATTACTAAAACATGCTCCTATTTCCCACCTTTGCTAATGGATTCACAGGGGCTTTTCTAGAATTACAAGTTTAATTTGTGTGAGTGTGCCTACTGTAGTTCCAGCATTCTTTCCTAAATTCGTAATTGGTCTAAAAACGGTCTTAGTTGGCAGTAATCAAGCTTGTGTAGGTCTCGAAGAACTTATTGTATGTATTTGTTGAAAGTCCAAAAAGCCAGAGTATACCTAGAGTTGCTCTGAAGGCTTTTTTGAGCCAATGTTTATTTATTGTAAGTATAGAAGGTCTTTTATATTAATAGACTGTTATCCAGTACTAATTAAAAATTACAGTCACTATCATTGCAAACAGTAACCATTGAATATGCAATAAAATCATCCAGAGCAGCCTGTTAACTGCAAAAGGGCTAAAAAATGCAGTGCAGATATTAATTTGTCTTATCATATTGAGAAGTTAGCCCACAGTAAGGTGCCTGTCTTGTATTTTTCTCTTAAATTAACTGTTTAGCTGTTAGCAGTCTCTTAATTTGTGCCCCAGAACCCTGAAGTGGAAGGCGTGATGTAAACAGTAGGCATGATAAAGATAAATTAATTTTAACGTTATTTTTTGAAGATGTATTGATAGAGTTCTGGCTTAGACTTTCAGCATGTTGATAGCAAAAATGTTACGTATTTCATCAGCTTGGAATTGCAGTAAAATTTTAATTTTGAAACAGTGTTATGCCCAGCATAATATATCAAAATAATCCATTTCTCTTTATAATAATGGCTGCATTATTTAGTTTCACAGCTGTGAAAGTTTTACGCACTTTGCAGCCCGAGTGTTTTTTCAAATTAGTGATGTCAAGACTGACAATAAAAATAGGTCTCATAAGAAGAGTAGGATGTGGTAGTAGATCATAATTCCACATTCCATTTTTTTCAGGTGAACATCTGGATACATACCTCTGGATAGGACAGTTAACTCAAGATTAAATTAAAACTAAACAATTTAAAATTTAAATGAAATGAAATATTGGCATGTTAACTATTTTAATGCAGTAACAAATAAATTGTCTTTTATTATGCGTTTGTTGATTTTCTAAGGAATGTAGTGGGTTGACCCTGGCTGGAGGCTGGGTGCACCCACAAAACCACCCTGTCGCTGTCCATCCTCAGCAGAATGTGGGAGAGAAAATACAGTGAAAAATGTGTTTGAGATAAGGGCAGGGAATAGGACACTCACCAGTTACTGTCATGGGTAAAACAGACTTGACTCGGGAAAAAGAATTGGTTACCAATCAACTCAATTAATAAGAAATAAACCTTAAAACCCCTTCCCCCCACCCCTCCCTTCTTCCCAGGCTCAGCTCCACTCACCATTTCTCTCCCTCTTCGCCCCCTGGCAGCACAGGGGTGCAGGGATTGGGGGTTGGGGTCAGTCCATCACACCTTGTCTCTGCTGCTCCTTTCTCCTCAGGGGAGGACTCCTCACACTCTGCCCTTGCCGCAGCGTGGGGCCCTTCCAATAGAGTGCAGACTTTTAAGGCCAGACTGCTCCAGTGTGTATCCCCTTTGGGGTCACAAGTCCTACCAGGACTCTGCTCCAGCATGGGATTCCCATGGGGTCACAGCATCTTTTGGGCATGCACCTGCTCCAGTGTGAGGTCCTCCATGGGCTGCAGGTGGAAATTTGCTTCACCATGGAACTTCATGGGCTGCAGAATTATCTGCACTGGTGCCTGGGGTACCTCCTGCACTGACCTAGGTGTCTGCAGACCTTGGTGTCTGTTCCTCTCACACCTACCTTCTTGCTTCTCTCTCTGGCTACAACTGCTGTCTGCAGGGTTTTCTCCCCCCACTTATGTGTGTTTCCCAGCCGTTCTGCTGCCATTACTGACCTTAGCCAGTGTTGGGTCTGTCTTGAAGCCAGCTGGTATTTGCTCAATCATGGGGGAAGCTTCTGGCAGCTACTCACAGAAGCCACCCCTGTAGACCCCGCCCCACCAAAACCTGGCCATGCAAATTCAATACAAGGATGAACACAGTTCTTTTATAAAACCATAATGAGTAATGAAACTGGTGTGTATATATATATGTATACAGCATGAATAATATATGGGGGGTTTTAACAAAAGAGTGTGTACCAAAGGTGTTTTCAAGCATTGTTTTCTGGTGAAATGTGAGGTATCCCTTTAGCTTTATGGGTGCAACTTGTCAGCAGAGTAAACAAACATCCTGTCCCTCTTTAGTCTTGCTACCAAAATAAATAACATCACGTTCATCCAGAAATAGTTCATGTTGTCAGACAAACATGCCATAGCAGTTGCATATCCCATAGCAGAATTTGTGATGAAGGCTTCCTTCTTCAGCATTGACTTTTGAATAATTAGGAAGGTTATGCTAAGTAAGCATTGGAGAATTCCTCCTACAGTTCTTGTGTGGGAAAAGAATTTGTCGTATTGCCAATTGCAAAACCCAGATCCAACAAGAGTCTGGATTGTGACTCAACAGGCCAAAAGCTTCCATTGTTTGATTTATTTATTTTTTTTCCAGAGAATCCTGTACAATCAGGAAAAAGGTCTTGAGACTTTTCTGTTTTCAGAGATGTATGCCAAATCTAGCCAGAATATATGTTTAGCCTGGTTATAGTGCCTTATTAAATCTAGTTATAGACCAGTTTTCTGTTCTGGTGGACACTGTCAATCTGAAAAATAAGAGTCTGTCAGAGTATGTGACAAGAAACAGAAGATGGGTTCACACAAGCAGTAGTGAAGTTACTGTGGCTATTAACAGGAAGGTCTTTGCAAGCCTGATGTGTGGTGGGAATTAGAGCCACTTGCCAGTGTGAAGTGGATGTGCTGAGCTAGTTGGCACCGAGAGGCTGTCCTTCATAGGGTTTGATGGACTAAATGAGAGACTGCGGGTAAAATGACAATAGGCTGTGTCTCAAAAATATCTGTCTTTTTATTTGTTGTACTGGGAAGAATGGGAAGGTTCAGCCTGGTTGATATGCATGTACCTGTAGAGATTAATGTTTCAAAGGGTCCTTTGCTCCTTTAGAGCAAAAAGTGTCCTGTAGCAAGTTGTGTCCTGATGAACTGTATAATCTTTCCTCTTATCTGGAGAAAACATCTGGCATCTTTTCACTAGCTGCTTTTAGTGCTCAAACTCTAAACTTTATGGTCTTTGTCTTCTCCCTTCCATGTGGAATGTGGATGGATTACTTGCTAAGACCTAATACTTACTTAAGCACAGCAGAAAATTCACTGTCTGAGCCTGGAAATACAATTAACGCATTTGAATAGCTAGACTTGGTGCAACATGTCTTCATCAAAAGTCTTCCTTATTCTTTGCATTACTTTTCTCTAGTTAGTGATGGTTCTTTGATATCTGAAAGTCCCTTATCTGGGGAGGATATAATAGTGTTACTTAGATTATACAGCAGGAGGGAGTGTGCAAGTGCCACTTTATTTTTGTGTCTCCCATTTGTCAAACTGAGTATGATTCTCTTTTACTGCTCTTTTTACTGCTGTTTTTAGCTGGGGATTTATTAATGCAAAAAGGTTTGAAATAAACTATCAATCATTTTTATTTGCTTATTTTTCCTTTCTAAACATAAGCTCCTAAGGAAGAACTTCATGATATAGATTGAAGGCATATGTATTAAGATCAGTAATACAGTAAAGCATTTTGGATACAGTTGAAATGTTAATATGTTATGGCAAGTGTCTCACAATTTGGTGTTAAAGGAGAAAATTGATGTTGACCCATAACTTTTTTTGTTTTGTTTTTGGTGTTTGTTTGTTTTTTTTTTTTAAATAATATTCTTAATTTAGGGAGGGAGGAGGAAGAGGAGGTGGGGAAGAACAGGAAAGAGGATAGAAAGAAGGCTGAACTTAGTCATATTTTATCTGTGTAATATACTTCACATGTAGAATCAGAATGACCAAAACAGTTTGCTGTCAGTTTTCAATTCTCCATGTTTCAAATGTAGACAGTCTTTAGTGTGGGCCATTGCATCTGTGTGTGTTATGTTAATCACAGGTTCACAGGGGTTGGGGTAGGGGTTGGAAGGGACCTCGAGGGATCATAGAGTCCGACCCCCCTGCCAAAGCAGGTTCCCTAAGAGTAGATTTATGATAAGATTAAGATTTATGCTGTGATATTTCCATATTAAGCAGTATAACTTTTTGTGAAATGTTTGAGTGAGCTCTGAACTGGGAGGAGGAGAAAGGGAATTTGTTTCCTTTCCTACCTGGTTTTGGAAGATGAGACTCACACTTCATTTTGTAAACACTGAAACAACCAATATATTTACTTCCAATTTCAGATGAAATTTAGGAATATGGTTGATTCTGGGCATAAACTTCAGACAGACATATGCTTCTGTGGGGAAGAAAGCTTTTTTTTTTTTTTTTTGGTGAGGAACTGATGCTGGAGACCTTTAGATTCTTCTTTGGTCACCAGAAAAAAATAAATCAGATGAGCCCTCAGATGTTTATTTGGAACAATACTCTGATACTTGGGAAATTGCTTGGGGCTCCAGGCTGAAGTAGTTACTGTTCTTACGAGGCACAGAGCTCCGTACTTCAAGATGGCAGTAAGAAATGTGTGATTCAAAGATGACAGCAGTTTTTCGTTCTGGTTTCAATTTGTTGTACGCAACTATTATGGTATCTGATGCTGATCAAGTCAATAGGTTAACTTGATAGTTACATTTATATGGTGTGTCTAGCTTTCTGTGTAGTGTGGTTTTTTTTAAAATGGATTTGGATTATAGTTGCTGAACTGAAAGGGTGACGTAGACCTGAAAGGTAAGGCAATAACCACCACCTCTGCCTTGTGTCTTAGTCAGCTTTACAGCACAGTAAAACACTGCCAAGCAATATAAAACAGTGTTAACATCTGTTTGGTATGAACACATATCACTGGTACTGTAATGGCTCATTCCTCTGAAAGCTGACGTTGTATCTTCCTTGTGTGTCCACCGGAATCAGTAAGGGATAATCTTGCTGATCTAGAAATGTGTTGTAAGTCATGGTGTAGCTAAGCAATTACTAGGATGAAATTAAGATAATGCCTTTAGGATTCCTTTGTATACCTTCTCAGTTTAATTTTACTAGATTTAAAAAAATTTTTGAACAACCAGAAACAACTTGTGCTCTTTGGCTTCTGATGTGTTTTCTAGTGTTGCCTCTCAGTGTACAGAAATACAGGGCTAAATACTGGTGAGAAATCAACTGAGGTGTTAAAGTGAGTTGTTTTTTAATTAAAGTCTGGCTGACATGACGTCTTCTCAGCTACAACAGGCAATAATTAGACCCATTATTTAGAGACCACATCTTCAATTTTGATTATCTGAGGTTTGGGAATGGTCTACAAAAAAACCTTTCACTTTTGCTTTAAAGGAACTTTGTAGCTTTTTCTCATATTTAATATCTAATATTTATGGATTTCTGGAAGAATTATCTTAAATAACGACCGCTTTTGACTTTTGGGTCAGGTGTTTCTGTAATAGAGCGTGTTTAACCTTGAAACAGTATTGAGGAAATAAATGTCTGCCTTTTAAATCATCTAATATGGCTAGTGGGAGGGATGTGTGAGCTCCAAACCAGCCATGAGTTGTGGAACTGAAGTGGTATAGGTGGTTGGTCACTTCTGACAAACTGCTTATAGCTATCTCTTTTCTATCAATATGAGTACTTTGGGGCGGGGAAGGTGAGCAGTCAAAGTAAGAAAATGCTTGCTAGTGTGATAGTTGTATGAAAAAAAGCATCTGGCTTGTCAATTTGCTCATGATTTTGTAAGGGGAAGTTACTGGTAAAATTGTGATGTTTTGTTTTTTATCTGTGATGATATTAGCGTTGGATAAAATACTGAGACCACAGAAATCCTTTAATCTCTCATGTTTGGCTTTTAAAAATGTCTGTTTGGCGTGGAGTTGTTCTGGCATCCTTCAAAGATTTTATTCTTTGTTTCATGGTGCTTCATTTTGCTCTGGATCTCATTGCAAGTACGAAGAAATAAAAGTTAATATTTTTAATTAAGTTTTATTAAATAGTTAAGTAGACCTGAGCCTTGGAAAACCTGACTTGGAAGGGGGATTAAAAGGACTATTTAAATTTTAATCAGAAGGGAAGGTTACTACCCCTAAGACATAACAGCTCTCAGGTGTTCAAGATGTTTTTTAGGGTTATGGTGGAAAGTATAAGAAATGAACTTGGATAATAGTAAGAGTGTCATGCAGGTAGAACTTTATTAAAATCAAACCAACAGGGATTTGTTGAGCATAATGATACAGTACCTCTGGGATCAGCTGTCTGATCCCACACACAGCCTGTTACCTGAGACCTCAAGCTCCAGTTTAGACAACTTCAGTCAGGAATGAGAGAAGTATAGATGATCCGGGCTTGGGAAAGGAGCAGGCCAGATGACCTTTTGAGCTCCCTCTTCCAGTTTCTTTTTCTATGAACCTAAGAATAGAATAGGGCAACCATGAAAAGTTTCAGTACCTCTCACTTTTTTTTTTTTTAATTGTGTTTTCTAATGAAAGGGTTAGAACTTCAAGTCAACATCTTTGTTTGGCATATGTGTTCTTGGGCAGTTAACTGTTAGCCTGTTGAACGACTTCCCAGTATGAAGCTGTGAGTACTATATGCTATCAATTAGTTTGCCAAGATTTAAGTTGTCTGTTCATTTCAAAGTGTTCCTTAATACATTCTAATGTATGCAAGGACATTAGTATGCAGCTGTTTAGGAGCACCAGTCAATGAGTTGGTGTGATCTGTATTTCGTTTTTCATCTCTTTTGAACAAAATTTCTCTTTAGAATGTGCCAGCTTTTCCTATTCTGCAATTTGGCTTTAAAGATACGAGACACAGCTCTAGAGCATTTTCATCTTGTGGGTTTTTTAATCTGGTGTGGCCTGCTATTTTATGAACTCTCTAAGTGCATTTGTGTAAATGCTTATTCAGCCCTCATGAGTTTATTCATGACTATATCACTAAAGCATTTCGGAGTTCATTATGTTCATGCTTCCACATGAATGAAGTTGTTTTCTCTGAAAGTGGAGTTTTAAAGAATTTTCTTCTTGATTTTCAAAGCTGTAGACCTACTGTTATGTAATCGTGCAATTACTACTTATGCAATAAAAGCTCGGCATTTGCATACTTGCTTCTTGTTTTGCCGCATGCGCTGATTTAGACAGCTGGTTATCTGAGAGGTCAGTGGGTATTCAGGTGCATGGACCAGGGCCCACAGTCGTTGTTTGTACCCCATCATGATGTGCACTTCCAGAAGTGTTTGAGAGCCTCTTGTTTGTTTGTTTGTTTGTTTTAATTTTTGGTGTTTCTGCCACCCCACCCGTCAAAGATGAGAGAATTAATGAGAAAATCTTAAGATCCTCCCAGTGTAGTCCAACCAAATGAAAGTCTTGAGGGGAAGGGAATGACTATTTATTCTTCCATCTGAAATGTGAGCCCAAAACTTTGCTGGTTAGTTTTATCTGTAAGATAAGAACAATTACACCAGTTCTCACACCAGTAAGAACAATTCTGCCTACAATTTTATCACTGATGGGAGGTGGTGGTTATCTCATGATGGGTCTATATAGAGGGCTCATAATTATGCTGAAGAAACAGCATAATGTTCTTGTATTCTTGTTCTGTGTTCTGTGACTCTTCATGGCCTGAGTGTTTTCTGAGGTCTAATGAAGTTGGATCTTGAGAGGTCTGCCTGTAGAAATAGTCTGATGGAATTGGTCAAATGACCTTTTAATTAAAGCAGGCACCCAATAATGACTGTATTTTTATTCAAAGTTTTATCTATTGCAAATTTGTACTCAAAAGGCCTTTTTTTTTTTTTACTACAGGTTTCCTTCAAAAGTGTCTGGATGAAATTGGATTCATGAGTTATTTTTAAAAAAACTCAAACTTTTGATGTGGAAATACTTAAATGTCATTTAGACTGTGCAGTTTGAACTGTTTCTTAATCTAAAGGTTTAATAAGACTATTTTCCAGAGTCTTTTCAATGGCTGCAATGCAGCTAAATTCTTAAGTTCTACCATAAGAAGGCAAAATTTTTTGTACTCTCGAACATGGTTGTTCTTGTCTGCTTCTTTCTCAGGGTCATATTCATGAAAACTTCCTTTGGGATGATTTGAAGAACTTTGTGCTTTCTGTTGCCTAAGTAGCCCATGGAAATGTGGCAGTACTTCATGTGGTTCTGAAATCGAAAGCAAGGCTATGTGGAATGTGCTATGTTAGCATGTCAGGGACTGGGATGCATTTGGTTGTTCCTAAATTAAAAATGATTTATACCCACAGAAGCTACCAAAGCTCGTAAGATCTCTTCCTCCACCCCCCTCCACCTCTTACTTTGCAATTTCCACAGCAGAGAGCATGTTTCTAGATACCCAAACAGGTGGAACCACTTACTCAAGGAATTTCAAAGATAAAACAGTAGAACATCTGGTATCTTCTTCTAGAAGCATGCGGGTTTTCTTGGTTGAAGCTCAGAAATGGATCTGGGCTTCTTACATCGTATTCTGTTGGGGGCTAGTGTGCTCTGTTGTTCTTACTCAATATTGCAGACAGGTCTCTAGTTCAATCTGAGTGGTACTGTTGCTTGAAAATTGAGTTCCCTGTCAGTGAACTATACTGTGTTTGCATTCCTTTGTGGCTGATTTAGGCAGTGGCTCTGTGTTGTAGCTGTAAATTTGTGATGTTAATTTAACTAGAGAACAATATAGGTGAATAATACAAAAAGGAGGTATATACAGAAATTCCTGTGCTGTTAGCTTGATCCCTAGTTAATTGTGTTAGGCTATGAGAATGATTTCTGAAAACCTTCCCCATAGAAAGAACTGATATAAAATAACTTTATCCAAAATACTATGTAGGTGGTGTTACTTTGTTGTTCACTTTCTCCTTGTTGTTATTTTTTTGTTGCAACTGAACCTCTCTAGTATAATCAAACCAAACTAGTAATGTGTATGTGTAGTAACTAAATCTTAAATTATAGCCTGTATCGTTTCACTCCTGTTCCAGAGAAGCCGGAAAAGAGAATTTACAGACTATTTTGTAAATGTTCTTGCATGTTGTAATTTAAACTAATGAGTATCTCGCTGTATTATGAAAATTACACATAAATTTATATTCCTTGTTTTTCCTTCTCAGTTTGTACATTGCTACAGGGAAATTGCAGGACCAAGTATGCTGAGTCTCTGAAACGTGTATTAAGCTTTGCTTTCTGTGATTAAAATTTGTCTAATGCACAAGTGCTTTAAATTCAGGATTGAATATATATATTAATAAATGTCTTTCCATTTTTTTAATAATTGAAATGTACTTTAAATAGTATACCAGAACCTTTTGTAGTTTAAGCATTTGGATTAAGTATTTGACACTAAGAAGCCTTATGAATTAGTTGTTTATAAAGAGTAGGGGAATGGAAGAATCTAACTGCTTTCATTTGTTTTGAACTTTTCTCTGGCTCTGAGATTTTTACAATGTTAACACCTTTATATGAAGAGATTTTTTTTGGCTGAGAAGGAATTTAGGAGAAAACTGGTATTTAAAATTTCAAGCATTTTCATACTTTTTTTTAGTCTTCTGGAAAATAGAATCATAGGAACTCTGAAGGAGAATTTCTCTTTCATTGGTGACCAGTAAGAGAGATGGTTTGAGTCAACTCAGCCGAGCTAGGAGGGAATAAACCAACTTGTGAAACTTTGATATCCTTACTGCTTTCTGGAAGTACCTAAAGTATACGAAACACTTTTGGATATATAGGACTGTAAAAAGCTGCTTTAAGAGTTTTGTGTTGCAGTATTTACAATAACTTGGATTACTATTTGATTGGTTATTTTAATTGCAGACAGTGAAGTGATGATAAACTAACAAAAAATTATAGAGTCTTGAGTACTGTTTGTTGATTGCCAGAAACCAGCACAGGAGCTGATCTGTTTTACCATACTAAAGGTTGAAAAAGGGAATGGAAAGAGAAGACTAGAATTCTTTCCAGTATTTAAAACAAATATATTGTATTTGTAACATAGTTGAGTCAGGGGGCTTGCTGTGAAAAAAAAAAAAAAAAAAAAAAAAGAAAAAAAAAAGAAAAAACTGATTTATAAAGAAATTTGCAACTTGGTCAGTAATGTCACTTATAGTATTGTTGAAACAAGCAGTTTTTGAGATTTTTGACTGAATGAATCCACCATAAACACAGCAGTGTTAATTTTGTAATAGTGTGGGATGCTGCAAATAAAAAAAAAAAAACCAAGGATTTTTTTTTTTTTTAATACAGACAGCCTAAAGATTTGCATTAAACCAAAAATCTCTGAAGAATATTTTTGAGAATTTAATGGAGAAAGTATTTCTCCACCTCAGGAGGGGGTAAGGAGAACGAAGTGTATTTGCGGCCGAGGAATGATTGGGAAAGGACAGTTGTTCAGACTTTCCAGTGCTTGTCAGAAGTTTGGGATGACTGCTTGTGGAACTGTATCTGGTTATTAGTTTATTGGAATTTGCCCCAAGCACAAGTATTTTGATCAAAACCTGAAGAAGCATTGCATGGAAATACATATCTCAAAAAGTCAGTGAAGAGGTTCTGGCTAAGAACCTGTAGTCCATTAAAAATACATTGCTGTCTAAATAAGAACAAAGGAGTTGAAAATAACAATAATGTTTGGACAATTGAATCTTTCAGTTACTTAACTGTTCCCATTCCCAATGAGAAGGTCACATGTTGAACGGAGACCAGGGGAAAAGAACTACGTGTTGGCAGGTCTAATGAAACACTGTTCTGATGTTTCATATGTAAAATTTCAATTCAGTGTTCCTTCCTCCACTGAAATCTAATTCCTTTAATCTGTAAAAATTTAAATAACAAAGTAAGCTGTGCTTAAAAGGTGTTGGGTTTTGTTTTTTTTTTTTTGGTTTTTTTTAATTAACCCCCCCCCAACACTTCAGTGTTGTGTTCCACCATACATTCCTGTGAACAGTTGCATGAGCATAGCTGGGTAGTATTTATGGAGTAAAGCCCTAAGGCCTGGTCGTGTTGCTCAGAGACAATTTATGTCTGTTTGTTTTGTAGTCTCAGTCCAAAGTTGTCACTGTCCATGTGGCATAGCTACTATGGCAATTATTAGTTTTGGCTATCAGCAATCTTCCATATGACAGAATTTTTATTCCTTCATGTAAACAAAAAAAAATGCTGAGGATGCAGAGTACATATTAAAATAAGCCATGAAGTTTCCCAAGTAAAACCCTTGGAACTTGTAAATGCCAGAGTTCTCATAAAATCAGTTGGATTTGCTTTATGATGACATATTTTTATTTTTTTACCTGTATATTCTGATGCCAACAGGATTTCTATTCCATGCATAGGATCTATAATTTCTTATTAGACTTGATTTCCTTGTGGCCTATTTGTGGAAGTCCAGCAGGCAGATATGTAGAAGGATGAGTGCGAGACTGGTAAAAGATGTTATTGCCTATGAGCTCCTTTACCTCCTATTGCAAAAAAATGGACTGTGTTTGGTTTTCCAAGAAGTTGTTCTCATGGAGAACTCTGTTCCTTGGCAGCGCAGCAATGTTGGATATTAGATTAAAATCAGAAATACTGTTTCCTAGGGAAATGAGGACTTTTTTCTTCAATTTTCCTGATGCAATGCTAGAAAGGTTTGTGATTCCTGTTTTTATCCTGGGCTAACTTGGTTTTGGCAATAAATTTCTGTTCTTGAGTGGCCCAATTTGAGAAGAAGCCAGTCACTTAGCTGGGTGCGATGTGCGACCTGATCCAAAAGATGATTGCCTCCAAGAGGGGAAATCCCATTCCCTGTCCTGTAGCTGTAGTGCTTTTCTTCCTTTGCAGCTTGCCAGACTGCTTGACAAACTGGTTTAGTTCACTAAGTCAGCAGAAACTGATAATTGGTTTGTGGTTATCTTAGCTTTATTTTTGTTCTCGAGGATACATTAATATGCTGAATATTCAGATACCAAGCTGTACAAGTGAAGAGTGGAACCTCTTGCCTGGAGAATGAAAGGGAGAGTAAGGAAGATTTCCTCCTTTACCAACAGCAAGCTATAAAGTTGACTTACTAACCGACAGGCTGTGCCTTCAGAATGGTGTGGTGTACTTTAACAGGTGTCTTGCATACTTGAATATATGAATCATTGCTCACTATCATGTTGCATGAAAAAACAGGTCTAAGAATCTCATATTGTCTATTTGAAGTCATTTAATACCATTGATACCTTTTTTGCTCCTTAGTTTCCTTATTTTGCAGATTGGAAAATGCCCTTTTTCACTGCAGACATTGTTTTGAAATAAATTAATGCCTGAGTATTTAGATGTTACAGTGGAAAGTGCCAAAGACAAGCACATTAGGAATTTCTTTTTCAGTGTGTAATAAACAAATTCTTGCTGAATAAGGCAGGATCTCTCATAATGCTTCTTCTCATTTAGAAAAATACGGAGAATGTTACTTTCTAATTTTAGTGTTTCCTCACTTTGGCATGCTTGATTTTGCACCCTTAATCATATTCCTTTAATCTGATTTAATTGTGTCAAGTAAGTTTTCTGTGCAATAAAACATAATTGAAAAGACAGACTAACAACAACCTTTAAAGCCAGAAATTGGCACACATGCACTGACCGTGTTATTTTTACAAATCAGTAAGTTTAATGTGTATTTTAATACAAGTTATGCAGAATGCCACTGATTCTTTGGTTGAAGTCTTTAATCACCTTCATTTATCTCCTCAATACATAGGTGTTAAATACAAGGGTTTTCAAAAATCTAAATGCAAAACTGGTATTAAAGTAACTAAAAAAAAAAATGCTGTAGCCAGTGGTGAAGTGATTTCAAATGGAAATGTCTTTATTAGGGAAATATCTAGTTATTTGGAAGGAGGAGGTATTCAGAGCTATTGCTGCTTACCATATGTTTTGCCAATTTCTGTCTGAATGTTCTCTGGACAAGACCTTTTCATGAAGTTAACAATCCAGCTGCTTCTTGGAAAAATAACACTAAAACAGTTTTGGAGTTTGTTTTTTTTTTTTTTTGGCTGGACTGTCTAGAGTATCTTTGGCCAACTGTGTCTAACAATGAATAGTTTAAAAATAGTAATTTTGTACTTAGAGTTGATTAAACACATTTTAAATGACAAGCATTAAGTGTAAAGAAAAATTCATTTGAGCTCTTGACTTTTTGTTGTGTGTAAGTACTGTAACTGGAGACTACCAAGAGACATAGTAATAAAGAGAGGATTATAGCCAAAGGAAACAAATGCTAATTCTTAATGCTAGTTTTTCAAGAATCTTCTGAAGACAAGTCTATGTTTTCAGAGCTCAGAAATCTGGACACTAGGAATACGTTTGATCATGCTCAGAGGTTAAATTTAAATTTTACTTTTTTTTTCACTAGAGAAATTGGAATTTATGCCTGAGACTTGTAGGAAGTCAGAAAATTGTGGGTTTGTTGGGTTTTTTTTTGTTTGTTTTGTTTTGTTTTTTTTTNTTTTTTTTTTTTTTTTTCTGGCTAGCATAACAGAGATACTGATCCAGCAATTCAGTCACAACAGATGGCAGAGTTTCAGGAATGGAATGAAAATTAAAGTGACATTATAAGATAGGTATAAAGTATATCAGAAGATATTCTGAGAGAGAAAATAGCAAAGTGTTTAAAGGGTCACTGTTGGGTATATTTAAGAGTTGGCTTTTTCAAGCTCTTTATAGTTGTCCTATGGTTATTCCCTAATAGTAATCTATGTGATGAAACTGTATTGCTTTATGCTCTGATCCTTGCTTTGATAAAACAGATCATTTGGAGGAAGATGGGACGATGGTGTGGCTCCCCTGCTGAGACAGAGTTCTCTACTGTTAGAAAAGAGTTAAAGGTATTGGAGTTACAATATCATACCATAAGTAGAAATATGACAGAGAATGATGGAGTAAGAGTAGAATAACAAAACCCATGTTTACACGGGGAATACTTTGAAATAGCAGTCCTTGACTAGCAATCCCAATTATTTTCTGCACAGCTGCTCACATTCCAGAAAAAGAATGTCTTGTTTTGAATTAGCTCTGTGCATTTCAATGGGGAGTCTTATTTATAGATCAAAAGTATTTGCATGGATCTAATCAGGAATGATATAAATTAATGCCTCATCATAAACAAGTGCAAAGACTTGTAAAGTTTCTCTAATATTCCTCTTGCCAAGTTAGATAAGTAGTTTAGAGCTACTACACATGGCACAAATAGAGATTTGCACTCTTCTTTCTACAGAGTGTTGTGAACAGTTGTTTCCCATTTCTAGCAGGTGGCAACATGTATTTGTTTACTGGTTTAGTGGGATACTTTTAGGAGAAATATTTCTGTAGTCTGAGAATAAGGCAGTACAGTAATTATCTCTGCTGCGAAGTTGGAAAAACAACACTGCTTCCTACCTTTAACAGTGTAATCATCTTGAATAACCTGCTTTGGAAGTTCAACTGACAAATTTCGTTATTTTTTAATATCATGAGTTCTTGCTACAAAAATGTTGAAATGAGTTCAAAAGCAGATAAACAAACCTCTGGTCTGTTGTCTCACCTGGGTTTCCTTTTTCTTACAGAATAATCTCTTAAACTTTCTCTCCCATTCCTTTCAATTTACAATTCTTAATCATGCCTCAGATGTAATCTGGTGGGTGGGATATATCCTATTCTTGGCTTGCTTTGCTCAGAACACTGTTGTTAAGTGAGAGATAAGTGGTTTAATCCTTCAGTGCAAGTAAGGCATTTTGGGATGCTGTGTATAAAATTGATGGTGCTTTGTTAAATCAGGTAATATAAGGTCAACCTTTCAGATAAAGCTGACTATTTCTTACAGACAGGAGCTTCAGGGCAGGGTGAAGAAGCTAATTTGCATTTCCTTCTTTTGCTTGGACATAGCTGTCACAGACATTCTTTCCACCCAATGGCAATATTGCTTTAGGTTTAGGGAGAACTTAGGCTGATACAGAGAAACTTGCTGAAGGAAGACATTGTGTTAAGACTCAGAAGAGTTCTTGCAAATGGCTCTTGCCGATCAGAATCATAAACCTGCAGTGTGTAAGGGACCTCTGTAACACATCTCATCCAACCTCACAATCAGAGCAGAGCTGTTGACAGCACAAGGTCATGCCAGCTCTGGCTTTGTCTACCTCAATTTGGAGACTTCGAGTGTAAAGCTTCTACCATCTCTCTGGGCAATGTGTTCTGCTGCTGCACTGCCTACCCTTGGGGAAAAGGTCTTGAGTCAGTTCACAACTGCAAATTTTCTTTTTGACCTGTTTGACCTGCTGCTGAGAAGTTTGGATTCATAATTGTTTTCCAATTTGGTTCACATTCGTCTTGCACCCACAGCACTAATATTGCCACTGTATTTGCTGTAGATGCATTCTGCCTCTTCCTCCAGTTTACCAATTGTTAAAGATATCGAGCAGTGGTAACTCCTGGGATTGCTTGGCTTATTAGGTGCCACCAGCCAAACTGCTGATTTAATCTCTTTGGCTGTAGTGATGCAGCCAGTTTACAACCCATCTAACACCTTGATGCAGCCTGTGCTTCCCCATCTTCCAAATGAGATCCCTATGGGATGTGATGCTTTGCCCATACAGCAGTCACGGGAGGGCATTTAGGTTGGTCAAGAGTGATTTGTCCTTGGTGAATCCATGTTGACTGCACATAAATACCATCTCCTTCACGTGTTGTTGTGCTTCTGTGGCTTTATACTGTAATGTGAGAGGATTGTCTTGCAAATAAGTGCTAAAGTGAGTGTGTGTGCGTGATCACTGTGATACTAAATCCCTTCCTGCTCCAGTTTGCCTTCAGTATGAAGGAGGAGGTTTTTTGCTGGGATTTTATTGGGGAATTTAGAAAAATCACCTAGAACATATTTATTCTCTGATTTTCTGACGAAGTTATAGAGACTGAAATGTGACTAAATGAGCAGAATTCATTTAAATCAAAATCTCATGCAGCAAACTGCATGTTAATACCGAGCGGCTTCAGTACTACTTCAGCTATAGTAGTGTAGCTTGTGATGGTTTATAAAAGTTTTCCCTGAAAAAACCCACAACATTATGAACTTGGCATTTTCAGGATTTGGAAGAAGCTTTGGATATATCACTGTGTGGGGAGGCATTATTGTAAAGCATAAAATAGTGCTATCTGACTTGGCTGCTTATTGTCTTATTCCTACTAAAGCAAGCTTGAAAATTAGAGGAAAGCAGGAATTATATGAAAAGAGACAGAATTTGCCTCTAGTGAAACATGTTTACAGTAACAGCTGCTCTCAGAGGAACTGCAGGATGTTCATAAAATAGGTTGGTTTTGGTTTTAATCTATATAGCTGGTAAAGAAACAAATCAGTTGACTTAGATACATAGGAACCTAGCATTAAAGTTGTAATAAAGGGCTGTGTTTTACCAGTTGAGGCTTTTTTGAATAGCTTATGAATGCTTTTGAAGAGTGAAATGTAGTAATAGTTACAGAAGTAATCAGGATGGTATTTTCCATGTAGTTGTGGTGAAGAAGGTTTATATTTTTTTGATGCATTAATGGCAGGCACTTACCTTTTAGAGGCATTTGCATGTTATCCTGTTTTAGTGAGCTTTTTTCCTCCCCTATCTTACAGGACAGAAGGTGAGGTGTCACTGATTCAAAGTTAATTAAAATTTACTGATTTTGATAATTTTTAAAAGCTTCTCCCACCTGCCCCACGATTTTTCTGTTGTGCTTATCTTGTATAAATGCCATCAGCAAAATCTAAATCACAAGCAAAGATCTAAAGTTTTTTATAATTCACATATTCAGTGCTGAACCATTGGCTCGATATGGTTATGACTGTGCTTCAGAATCAGCAGATAAAAATAAAATGAACTGAATTAAGTCTGGTTCTTTGAACTGTACAAAACGCTGAAGTTTAACTAACAGCTTATCTAGTGTAGAAAAATGAAAACCAACAAACAACTGACCAGCAAACAAACATTTTATGGAGACCTGGACACTGAGGCAGATGTATGGGTGTCTGTGTGGTTGTGTATGTTTTAACTTATTATTTCCAGCCTTTACGCTACTGGTAAGCTCATAAAAGTTGTTGTTTTGCATTAGTCTTTGTCTGCTATTTTAAACTCGGTTAAAGCTGCACTACTTTGTCATGGCACAATCTAATATTTCTGAGAAGACATGGTGAAAAAGTTCCAAAGGATACAACAACCCAGTAGCAGCTTAAGTTTGGATTGGTGGGGGTTTCTTTTTCAGTTTATCATCAGAACTTGTGTGATGATGCAGCATGATAAGATTTTGTTTGTGTTTATTCTATTTATTTGGTGTTTGAGATTAAATTTGTGAATCCTGAGCCTTTTGTCAGCTATCGAGTATGAGAAAAGTCAGTGCTTGAATATATATTTGAAGTTTGTGTTCCTTTTACTCAGAAAACTCTGAAGATGTTTCAGACTAACACGTTAGGAGGATTTACACATTCTTGGTGACCTTTCATACCACGTTTCCAGAGTTGCATTTGTTTCCTCAGTTGCGTTTAAAGATGGTTTTATTTGTCTATCCCTGTGTTTGAGAGTGCTTCACTCCATTTTCTGAGCTTTTTCTGGACAAATAGAGTTTATCTGCAGAAGATTAAAATGCATTCAAAGAATATGAAGTACTAAGTTTGATTTTTTGACTGAATTTTTCTAATGCATGTGAGAGATTTTTGGGCAAAGTCCCACTCACTTTGTCAGCACTGAACACCTAATTTGGCAATTTTTTCTTTGAAAATCTCCTGCCATGGACGGAATGTTCCAGGGGTGTGTTTATCCTATCAACTTACAAAAAGGAAAAATATTTCAACCGCAATATTTGTTCTTCATGCTGAAAAGAGAATCTCATGGTTTCTACAAATGTTGTGTTGCTACACATCGCTATTACATGTTACAGTGACATGTACTGGCTGCTGTCTTTTAAAGCCTCTATCTGTCAGTATGTATATAGAAAAACAACTCAGATGTTTTAAGTACTTCTGGAATACAGTGTAAAAGCATGTAATGAGTTGAGGTGCAAAAAGTGTGTGGATTAACAGCTATTTAACAGCTATTTAAATTAAGTTGTGATAAAATGCATGTGAAATAGAAATTAAGAACATTCTGAAGTGGAGAAATAAGTCTCGTATCACTTATAGAACCCCATGCTGAAAGTAAAATAGCTTAATCCACTGTGATTTAAAATATTCATTAAACATATAATAAAAGTAAAGTATAGAGGTATTTGTTGTGTTTTATGCTGTATTTAACGCTGTATTAGGTTTTGGTGTGGCAATACTTTCCCTTTTCTCTAATAAATCCAGAATGTACATTCAGTGCTGTATTGCTTGCATATTTGTTGCTTCTTCTTATGACCCTTTTACTATCAATGAAATGAATCACTTGCAGAAGACACCCCAGGGACAAGTTCTCTATTAAGATGACTTAACAGGTCTTTCATGTCTCCGGGTTGTACAATAAGAACAAAGTCTAAAGTCATCTTGGGTGGAATTTCTGGATGCAAAGGGTGTCTGAAACGTCTTTGGTAATTTTTTTTTTCTGTTTGAATTTAACAATTCTTTGTGGTGTAACTATGAGAGAGAAAATACTTGTAAGGATTCTAATAAAACCAGAATTGATGGCTGTAACAGAAGCATGTGGATTAAATTAGTTTTATCTTCAAATTGGTAGTAGAATATTAGGTGTGTGTATACAACTGCATGTCTCTAAAATGGAGTTTTTTTGTGCTCATGCATCAAAAATTGCGTTTGCCTGAAATGAACGCTGTTAATCCATTAAGGTTTTTATCAGTGATATACCGCTATAATCAGTTTTTTCTGGGTCTCTCCTAATTGCACTGTTCTTTACATTTCCTGAATACATGATATCTTCTTTCCAAAAACAAGTGTAATGATTTAGTATCTGCAGTTATTTCCTCACAGGAGTAATCCATCCTTACAAAGTGTTTTACTTGGAGTTGATGTAACAGGTCACAGAAGGTAGATGTTGCTTTTAAAGGCCTTTACTAGTTTTAGAATAGCCATGCTATGTTTTGTTTTCTTGCAGCACATACCAAATTCTATTTGGACAAGATGGACACAATAAATATATGCTAGAAATGCTTGAATCAGTAGCTGTTATAGCTGTGATTTTTTTTTTTTAATTATTATTAAGAAAAACACAGCTGCCTACATAGAGATACAGTTTTCTTTGCCAAGAAGGAAGTACTACAGGCATTTCTGGAGTGCAATGCAGTTGTGAACAATGTTTAGCATTATTACACTGTAGTTTATGATGGGAAGTAATGAAGAAAATACCATTTCACAGTTAAAACTGCTGCTTTTAGTTGTTTGTAGATGAGAGGAACAGGAGGAATGGGAAGAAAGATAAACCAAAAGGTAAAAATGAAATATGGTTAACTTTTTTTTTTTTCTGAAAGGGAGGAGAAAATCACTGAAAATATAATTTGAGGTCTTTTCTGGAAAAATCTCTGGCAGACAGGAGTCTGACACGTTTATCAATAGAAGACAGCTGAGTTAGTATGGCTGTCAATAGAAGAGAAGACAGTATATATTTTCAAGAAGAAATACTGTCCTTTGGAACAACTGTAAGAGAATCGATATCAAGCAGTAAGGGCCTTTTTTTTTTTTTACTACTTTACTCACTTTTTTAGTACACTGAGGGAATTTATGCTGAGGGAGAACAAAGTTCCAATCACTGCAGAAGTAGTGAACTGAGATTTTTAAAGTGATGTTCTCCAAGTTTTTTCCATGACTTGTGGATTCAGTTTCCCATGTTGGCAATGTATTGTCAGACTAATATTCAAGCATAAATGTTTCTTTAGGAGTTTTTTTTTTTTAACATATAGTATGTAAGCATCTGCAGTTCAAACTTGTGCCATTAAAATTTACAAAGAAATGTCTCCCTTGGGATAATGATATCTGAATATGTGTCTTTGCTGCTCTCAGGTAAATGTATTATACAGAACAGTAAGAACTTAATGTTTGTGTTCAGATGAGTTTAAATCAATCATAGTGGATAGGCACTGATACAATGTTTATGGTTTTTATTATCTATTTGATATCTTAGGCCTTTATAAAGGAGCTAATTTTATTTTCTTTTAGATTAGTCGCTTTAGGTACTTTAGCGGCTGACTCACTGAAGGGGAGAAAGGGCTGGGGAAAATACTATCAGCTTGTTACTGTCAAACTGGAGTAAATGCATTAGGAAGAGTCATCAAGGTGTCACAGATTAGAAGGCTGACTGTCATATTCCTCAGAGTTCTCTTTATTGGATGATGTAAAACTAGGGAGTCATGATGTGTCTGTACTCAATATTTTTCTCTTTTTTTTTTTTCCCATTCCCTTGTATTTTTTTCTTTTGAGTAAAAACAGTGAGTTGGACAGAAACGTGACTAATTTTTTCTAAATCAGAGGCATACAGGCCGGACTACTAGAATCTCTTTTTGTTAGGCATGGTGGTTTTTTAACTGTGTGTAATAAACGTGAGATCACCTGAAAATCCACTGTACTGAACTTACTATAGTGGAAAGCCTCTGCTCCATTGCTGATAGAAAAAAGGGAGTTCCTCTGAGTGGTGATTTTTCATGAATTAATGAGGTTGTTTTTTTCTCTGAGATTTTGCTGAATCATGCAGATTTTAGTAGCAAGCAGTTTGAGGTTTGCAGATTCTTCGGGGTTTTTTCTTCTCCAAAGGTGGGAATACTTGATCTTTATCATTATAATTTTGGATCCAAACAAAACAAGGCTTTGCCAGGTTTATGGAAAAACTGAGTTTTTTCCCAGTGAAAAACCAGTGCTCGCATATGAACATTTAGTTTGAGCCTGCTGCTCAGCAGCATTATGCAAGGTGTTCTTCGGGAGGCAAAGCGTTACTGGTCCCACTAAACTGAGGATGATGCTTTCATCATTACCCTAGGAAATTTACTATGTGCAGAGTCACACCTTGACATCCCCTTTCTTTGCCTTCCTTCTGATCTTCATCCATGAGCTCTCCACAGAGCCTTTTCCCCAGTGCCTAGCAAACCTCCATCCTCTCAAATCTCCACGTTGCACAGAAAGGGCTACTATTGCCCATTGGTGGCCTCTCTGCCTCTTCCTGAAGCAGCTCTGGTCCTTGACTGACTTCCTAGGAGGTCTGTAGCAAGGTAAATGCTATTTTTCCACCCCTGTGCTTTCTTTCAATTTGGCTTTACTTAGATGGCTCGATTGAACTGTCCTCTAACAGGGCTCTGTCGTAGCTGGCATCAAGTAGTTCCTTCAATTTTGGCAGGAGATGTTACACAAATTTTCAATAACAGTATTAAAGTAATAGGATTTCTTAAAGTCCTTAGCTACTAAAAACCTAAGAGTGTGCCTCATACTCCTATACTGTGTACATTATGGTTCTAGAAACTGGCAGGTCCCACCTTTTTGTTAACCTCCTGCAAGGAACGCAGTGTGGGTACGGAAGGCATGTGTGGATGAGATGGCAGATGCTGGGAGGAAATCTATAATAAATACTTAAAAAAAAACTCTGAACAAGTTGAATCTAAACAAGCCAAACCATAACCTTCTCTTTGATTAGCTTGACAGATTGAGCTGCTGGTTTTTTTTTTTTTCTTCTCATATTTTTCAGTTTTCTGTTTGTCCCAATATATTTTCTAACAACCCTCCTTTTTAAAGGTCTTATTTGAGTAACGTTTTCGGTTTATGCTAGTCTAACAATGACAGTTCCACGTCTTCCCTTTTTTTTTTTTTATATCTAATATTCCTACACCAAAGGATTGTATTTTGTACACTTCAGAACTATATGCATGTGTTTTTGTTGTCTTATCAGCAACAAGTCGGTTGGTGTGTTTCAGATGTGGTCACACTGGCTACTTTTGTCTATGTTAGAATAGGTCAGCCCATACTCTGTATTTAATGTCCTGATTCTTCTGGCATCTAAGAAAAATGAAGACAGCTTTTGTATAATTTTCAGGGGGAAAAGGATACAAGCTCTTTAAAGTTATAAAAGCTTCCTTTGGTAGGTGTATGGGAACAACACGTTACCATAGTGTGCTCTGAAATAAAAAGGGGTCCGTGATAACAGGCTTCTGAATTTCATGGAGACATTCCCAGAGGATTAACCTAAAGGACTTAAGTTACATTTGTGCAGCTTCAGCTATAATTTGAGATATGAAGACCATATAAATCTTGTCAGAATGTCAAAAATGAAGAATTCTGAAACTGGTCCACAGTTCTTTGGAAAGCAGAGTAGATCTGAGGTAATAGTTCGCTTTGGGTATGCAAACCTTCACAGGCTATTTTGTGGCATAAAAGCAAATTACTTAGATTGCTTCCCAGAGTTTTTACTGTCATTGTCAAAAGACAAGGGTAGAGTCAGCATAATTCTAGATGCTGTCTAAGCAAATTGTAGGTTGTATTAAGTTACGTTAGTCTGAGCTCTGCGCTCAGACTTCTGCAACTTCTGATCAACCAGCAATCCTTTTGCTTACCTGTAGCAGTAAACTGACAATTGTTCAATAGCTAAAAAGTAGGTTCTGTTTTCTTGGAAAGAAGTCAGTGTGTCAGAGCACAGGGGGTTTGAGCCATTTTGCCTTATGCTTATCTGCTAATTATTTCCTGCAGCTCCTCCCTGGTTGTCTCAGGTGTAACTTCAGAGCAATAACGCTACTCTGCTTCTGATCCTGTTAGGTATAATTTTATTGTAAGGATTGTAGTTAGTTTGCCAAGCTTATTTTATGTCCTAGAACTGTGAGAGATCCTTTCTTCTGCATTTGCTATGTATTTGAAAATTAAGCTGAAAAATATTGTGCATGGAGGAGAGGAGGTTGCTGGTTTGTAGCTAGAGGAAATCCTTTATATTTGCTGAGGTCTGTACTTAATTAGAATTTATATGATGTATTGTCTTTACTGCTGATTTTAGAACAAAGAACCTTTGTATGAACTTTGTTTTACTACTTCAGTAAAAAGGTTGGAGCAGATGAATTAAAGGAAAGCCAACATTTTCTCATAATTTTGTAACTGGTGGTTCCAAGTTATTCTGGAATTATGAACTGTTCATTGTAATTTAACTTTCAGCATAAGCAGAAAGTATGATAAATTCAAATTCAAAATACATCTCTTTTTTAAGCAAAAAAGATTGAAGGTTGACTATAGATATAAGTATTTTTAGAAGTATAATTTTTGCTGAAGCTTTTCAGGTATGTTATATCTTAAAGAAAGTTTTGAGTAGTGATTTCCAAAACTGGTAGTAAGAACAGCTGCAGTCTTTAAAACTTAAAAAAAAAGGGGGGGGGGGCAGGATTTTTAAGAGACAGAGTTTGATAAAAAGCCAAGCACAATGTACGAACTAATACTTGATATAATACAGATGGACTAAATTTCTCATCCTTATAGGGTCTAGATTTTTCATCCTTGTGTTTAATCACTGTCATACCATTCAGCTGTAGAAACTTCTGAGAAATTAATCTTTAACTTCAGTACTTGATGATCCCATTTTTTTAACCTTGGTAATCATAGAATACCATTAGAGTGAGAACTATCTAGGCTAATAACTGAACATTTCTTTTATTAACATGGGTTTTGTACAGCTACAGTTATGTTTCTATGTAGATGCTTTATTCTTATCATTTGTCCATTAAAAAAAAACTTGGAGGAAATGAGTGATCTTATTGTAGGAAAGTCCTTTTCTGAATTTAATTGTAAGTTTGCCTTTGATTTAAATTTCAGTTTTGTGATGGAAGTAGAGAACATCCTTTTTAATGCTGTATATTTGTTACTTAACCCTGTCTGTTAAGTGATGTGGTACCTCAAAGGTTCATGTTTCCATAATGGTTGTTCAGGTGGATTTAGAGATCAATGTCTAGTTTAGGAATTGCTCACAGAAGGGCTACAATACTGGAAGTATTACAAAATGAATATTGGTGTGAAAAGCATCTATGTAAGTTCTTTGCTTTTGGTTTTAGACACTGGTTTCTGTCCAGTCTTTGAATAGCAGGTATAAGTCTTGAAACAATCATTGTGTGTGAATGAACATATGAATGAACTAGTCTAATGTCAATCAGAATGCCTTGGGATGTAAATAACTGGTACGATTTTTAAGTGTCTATGCCAGAAGCCCTCTTATACTAGGAGATTTATAAAATATACATTTGCACAAACACATATAGAAAAATTAAAAAAAAATTAAAAAAACATGGGTTATTTTAGTTAACATTAACAACTGATCAGGCATAAGTATCTTCAATGTGCTTTGAGATCATAGCAAACGTAAGGCAAGGTGAGTTAATTAACTTCAATTTAAATTGAATATTCCATCATTCAGGTCATACATTGTCAATTTAACTGTGTTTTGAAGTGATGTTTGATATGTGGCAGTTATCCTTATTGTGGGCAGGTATCATCCACCACAGACAGGGTGTTTTCATAAACAGAATGTCATCAGAGCAAAAACAGTTTACAAAATTGGAAAAGGAGTACTTTATAATGCAATTAAATATTAACATTTTTCCACCCTTTATGTATTACTTTTATTATGTGTGTCTTATACGGTTATATTGTCAAACGAGGTTTTAAAAACTAATTGTTTAAAACATTATCAGCTTAGGCATGTGGGCATAATTTTTTACAGTTGAGCTAATTATCTATTCCATCCCTCCATTAACTACTGTTTCTGCAAAACTAAGGTACAGAGACTATTATTTCTAAAATGGTAGGGAACAGTTAAACATCAGTTTTAAAAGCTCTACTTCATCACAGACCCCTTGGTTTTGCAAAGTATTTGTTACATTTGATAGGATTGTGAAAAGGATTATTTTTTGAAAATACACTTTTAAAAATACAAAACTGTAAGTTCTTGTTAAACGTTTTCTTTAATTTTCACATTCAGTATTAAATTATTATTGCTATTCATGTTCACTTAGTTATGATAATAATATGTTGTGTAGGGAAATAAATAACTGCTGCAAAATGCTTTGTCTTTTTAATCATCCAGGAAGTTGAGTAACAAAGATTTAGTTAATTTTTTAACAAAACGTTAAAATATCAATAGTTGCTATTGCTCTTGAGATGCTGAAAAGATGCATTTAGTTCAGTATCTATTTAATTTTGATGTAATGACAATTGAGAAAGAAGTTTCATTGTAATTAAGACTCCCAACAATAGTTCTTATAATTGGTTTTAGGCATGGCTTTTAGAGTTAAATAGGGGTCAGATATTGATCTCGGTAAAATAAAACTTTCTATGGGAGTCATTAAATCATTTATTCTGTGCTGGCATCCGTGTAAGTTATTACTTAACTTGTCATTGTATAGCCAAAATTTCCTTTGAAATCATTTACTGCTCTATGGGATTTTTAACTGTGCTAGTTAATATGATTATTGGTTACTTCCTAGTAATTAAATATCTAGGATGACTTTGGGGATCTCGTGCCTTTGTCCATTAATCTGTCATTTACAGTAATAATATCCAAGATGTCAGTATCAATTCAACCTTTATAGACTCACTGTTATTAATTTATGCAGGAGCTATTTCAGTCCTTAGGATATGCAGTAAAAGTATCCTAATGGCTGCAATCAAAAATTGCACGCTGGATCGGTAGGCAGACGTTTGTTTTTAGGACTGTAGGATGTTTTATTGATTCTTAATTTTCTGTTGTTTATTTCTGTGCTGTCAAACTTTATATTTTTAATTAGCAGTGGGATATTAAGAACTAGACTGGAGTGAGCGATTAGCTTTTGGAACATTGGCAGATGCTTTGGTGCTTTCTGAACCCGTTTGTGTTTCCACCGTGCACTTTTCCAGCTGAACACAGTGGGCCAAAAAGAGCCTTTTACGTATGGCAGTCTTAACTCGAGGGGCAAAGGAAGAGCAGTGGAAATCGCTTTACCAGGTCTGACCAATACAACTTCTAGAATTGTTTGCCTTGCGTAGAAATCAGATATCCTTAATATTTAAAAGTAAAGCAGTTTTATACAGTGTTAGAATGGAGTTTGGGTCTTCAGCTTTAGTTGTGCAGTGGTGTCCTTCAAATGCAATTTCTGGCCACTGTAATAACTGAAAATATTGTACCTTGTTAAACTTAAATTTCTTCTTATTATAAAAGGTATCTTATATTTGAAGGTCTATTATTGATGCTGATTACTGCCTAGTATATTTTTCATAGAATGCACATCTAATGGGAAGTTTGCTTATTTAGTTGTGATTCTTTTCCTTTCTGAAATGTTACTAATTTTAGGGTTCAGAAATACCCCACCATGTAATTGCAAACCTGCATGTGTTCTTGCACAGATTTCAGTGCTTGAGGGAGCAAACCTTGGCATCAAGTTGGTTGAGGACAGTGATGTAGACTAGTGTAGGGAAGTGACTTGGGCGAATGCATTTCCACCCAGAAGACATGGGAATGAAAAGAAAATGCTGTGAATGGGCAGAGATGCTTTGTTGTGTAGCAGCTGATTGTCATTTGACTTTTGTTGGCTGTAGGATAACTTGGATATAATTTAGGATGATCTTGATTAGTGAACAAGTGTACTGAATTTTCTCTTGCAGACATTTCACTTCTCCTGATTTCATTTCAGTACAATAACCTATCTGTGTGTATCACATTTAAATGGTGTACATTTTTGAAGTCTCTAGCATGCCACTCCACCAGCTTTGAATATGGAACTATGATATGGCACTGTGTGATGGGAGAGTGCAGCAGAGACCTTTGGGTGGCATTAGAGCTGCTCTGAGCAACCTTGAGCTACTCACGGTGCATTTGGTAAAGTTAGAGAAGGTCGGATGTTCTGTTTTCTGCTGCCATAGAGTAGAGGAGACGGAGATCCCGTGCTGTTGTGAAGGGAGACAGGAGACAAAGACCTTTGAGGTACAAAAAGATGAGTAAACTCTCAACACTCTGTGTTGGAGAAAACTTGGTTTTGGATAGTTCTTCTGATGGCAGAAGTAGCTGCCTCTTGTCAGCTTCACTCTGACTTGCTTCCCAAAGTCAGAGTATGTCCTCTGGAAGAAGGAGGCCAGAGACTTAGATCTGAGCATCATAAGCTGTAAAATATATCCACAGGTGATGTGAAATGGGTGGGGCTGAGCATTTCTGCACTTGCATACTGCCAATATTTACTTAAGAGCTGGATCTTATTAAAATAATTAGGAGCAGAACATTTTATTCAGCCTAGAGTTTTATTAATTGTCCAGTATGGAAATTCTTGCAGAAATGGAACCCAAGCTTTATAAAACCGTTAGCAATGCATTTTCTAGTTTTATTTTAATTTTATTTAATTTTATTTTAATGCCACTGGGCATTTTATAGTGAAATAATAGTTCAAAATCGAGGTCCTTAATTAACAAGTAAAGAACTGACCCAAAGCCAGCAACAACTGAATCACTAATATTTTAGGCCATCTGTTGCAGAATTGTCAGATAATTCAGAATTTGACATTTCACTTCCTTTATACAGCTAATTTTCCTCTAGATCTTGACACAGAGAAGCTTACAATCTCAATCCAGATATGCAACACTGTCAGATAAAACAAAAGCACATGTGCTCTTGGTCTATTTTAAGACTTGATTTTTCAGAAGACAGTTTTTCATTTGTTTTCAAACGGTAAAATAATTGCAAATGTACTTGTCTTAGAGTGTTGAACTCCTGATGTGACATTAAAGCCAAAGACATTTATATTTTACAATCTAATTATGTATAGGAAGAGTTGTTCTTCAATTATCTTGAAAATATGCAGGAAAAGGTGTAGAGTCTTTATCTTGTGTGGCTATTCTTTAAATTAATTCTGGAGAAATAACACCAGCAGTCAAAGCAAGGTTAACGTTTACCTATCCTTGGTAGAAATTAGTGCCCTGATTCCCATGCTTTTCCATATTTGCAGATTTCATAACTATCAAATATGGTTTTACCTTGTTTAAAATTTCTTTATGTACAGTAAATTAAATCATAAAGGTCATAGTGTTTATGGTGAGACCATAATGTGGTCTGCCCTATTGGTGCTTTACATACGAAAATCCCGTGCCCTGTTGTGGACCACTGCTTGCTTTTGGGTAAGTCTACTTGTTTTAAGAGGGTTTTAAAAACAAAGGCTTATTTTTTTGGCTACTTGCTCTGTAGTCTCAGTAAAGAACTGTAATTGATCAAAATACAGGTAAAGCAGTGATCAGGTGAGTGAAAAGTGGCAGGGGCATGTGAGTGGTTATGCTGAAATGGACTGGAAACAAGAAACATAATATCAGTGGTGAGAAATGTGATATTTCATAAAATTGCATAGGTATCATGCAAAAGTAGCGCTCACGAATTTTGTAAACTATCTCCATTAGAGAGTATTAGAAAAATATATAGTTTATGTCTCTTGGGGAGGCAGAGATGGAAGTCCGTGAACGTTTCAGCCACTCAACTAACCGTAAAGCCAAGTTGTAGCTGCATACATTTCTAAACCTTTCAGTTGTTGCTTACAGTTAAGGATTATTATTTGCATCACTACAGTTGTAGCCATACTCTAGATAGAGTTTAATAAAGTTGCAACAACATGTCTTCAGCTGTGGATTCCTGTTACAATGCTCTTGATGCTTGGTCTTGTGGCTGTTGGCCTCTTATGTGTTTGGGTTGCTCGTATTATTTTGGCCTCTGCTTTTAGTTTATGCAAGGTGGGATTAGGCAGCTCAGAGATCTTTGTAAAGGGATGGCAGACACATCCTTCCTCACGAAGAATGTTCCAGCACTTTGTACAATATGGAATATATTTTCCAAGTCCAAAGTAATTTTTCCCTCTTCCTCTAGAGCATTACATTTAATTGCTCCACAAACCGGGAAATGCATATTGCGTTTCTTAGTAAAAATGTAATACTAGCATCTCCTAGTGTTTCAGAAGGAGCATGGGGATTGTCTCCTCTGAAACTTGTTTAGAATTTGGTATTTGGTTATCACCTTTGTTTTATGAAGGCAGGGCAATATCGTCTGGCTAGTTAGGTTCTGATATTAAGCTTTGAAGAATTTCCTGGTATTTTAGTGGATATGCTAATGCTGTGGAAATGAAGGAGGAGAGATGATTGGTGTCCAGTTCTGAGTCATTTCCATACAGGCTTCCATATGTAAAAGGAGATGCAGAGTCACTCAGTTCTTACCTCTCCTTGAGTTTTTAATCCAGGCAGTCTGATGAGTTTAGGAGCTTTGTTTTCTAAGTTGTGTGGAAAAAAATCCATGAAGGAGCAAGGAGGAGTAAGCAGTCGCCTGCAGACAATTCAGGAGTCATCTTGGGGAGGTGGTAAGTTATAGCGAGTAGAGGACACCAAGTATTGTGACCTTCCAGATATTAGAATTCACCAGCTATGAAAGCAGATATGAAGAACTGGTTTTTTGCAGTGATCCCTGCAGATCTTCTGGTGAACACCCTTTGAGTAGTACTTTTGGAGTACTTGACTTGCAGAAGAGTTATGAACAGCTTTGACTACTGATGATCAAAAACAGTATGCGGAGCTACTGAGGGACCTGGTCATGGGGGTGAGGGGATTGTCTCCTCTCAGTCTTGGTGACAGTGTGGTGTTCTCACAGGCAAGAAATGTCATGCTTCTCCATGATGGGAGATCAGGACAATGAAATGCTTCAAGAGTTTCTTTAGGAAGCATATTTAGTGTTTCAGAGTGGCACAGGATGCCATCTCCTTTACAAGGAGTCCTACGAGGGATAGTTCTTGGTTCTGTTTATCTGCTTGATAATAGGTTAAAAGGTTTGACGATATAAACTAGTGGCTTCTGTGCTGGATGCTACTTTTCTTGTCAAACATCCTTGGCTTTCATCCAAAACTGGGGAGCACCTTTCTTGAGAAATGCAAGCAGCTTTGTCTAGCTTTCAGTCATTTTACATCTTTTCTTAAAGTCTCTACTTGGTTTGTGAAAGAATGTTAGATTCAGGGGTTTGGCCTTATCTTCAAACTGTAAAATGTTATGAACTCAAGATAGTTGAAAACTTTTAGATAAGAACTGCCCTCTTCAGTAACAGGATCATTGTAATTAATCAAGAAGAGCTAACCTTCAAGTTAATATGGGATGGAAATGTTACTTCCTAGTGTAGCATGGGGCTGAAATGAATTTCCATTAGACTCTTATGGTCTTATCACTTTCCAGACAGCTGCCAAGTGCACTTCTTGCTTGATCTTTCTTCTGTAACAAGATAGAAACCAGCATATATGTTCAAATAAGGAAACTAAAAATAGCAGACTGCACATACAGCTCTCTTCACAGATATGAGAGAGAATAAACAGTGAAAATTTATAGTTACATCAATTATATTGCAGAAAGATACCAACATACTGTGATGAATGGAGTTGCACTAAAACCTTTTTGAAATAAAACAAAATAGCTTGAGTATTCGGACCAACTTACTATGCCAGTTTTTTGTATGTATAACGTAGGGATCTTGGATCCTGACGTGCACATGTAGAAGCTTTCTAGGTTTTATGACGCCTACTTAATTATTAGTGTGTGAAAGAAATCCTGATCGCCTGTTGGCCACCTTCTTCAAATTTCAAAATTGTTTTACTGTAGAGATAAGGCAGTTTTACACTGAAATGTATCTTGAAAACCAAGCTGCTGCTCTGTGTCGTTTGGGAGCTCTTGAATGGGATTTTTGAATGTAGAGATGAAGAACACTGTTCCCACATTTTAAAGGTCCTTCGTCTTGAGAAGAGACTACATCTTGCCACTGTGTGTGGACAGAAGAGGGGAAATCCAATTTAAAAGTTATACCCCCACATCTCTCCAAAAAGCAAAGTTTTCAGAACTCTGTAACAAAGCAGCTTGTAGTAACTCTAGTTCTCTCCTCTGTCTTCCAACTACTGAATAAAAGAAAAAAACAGATGAGCTTAAAGCTGAATATAGATAAAACATATTCAATTTGGAAAATGAGTCACGTATAGTATATGAGTAGTGTTTGGTTATCATATATCATATACAAATGTCAATCTTGGATGCATGAGACTGTCTAATTGTACTTGTTATTCTGTTTCCCCACACTTAACTGCATAAAAAGGATACTATATCCGAGCTACTAGCATTAATCTTCTGCATAAGCAGTTCCTGTAATTGTGATGGAGATTGCTTATGGAATTTAGCAAGGTATAAAACATTTCGTTGCTGTGATTGAGATGGGAGTGTAGTTGGCTGGAAATCTCTTAATGAAATGTCATGTTGGGAGATACAATTTGACACCTGAATGTGGGGGAAAAGAATTACTAATTAAACAATTTCTCTAGTCGAGTATGAAAGCTGTGATTGTGGAAGATGGTCAGTGGTGCTGTGGAGGCCAGATAGCTGTTTCCAGGAACCCAGTGGTGCGGGTGCCAAAGTAGGAAATAATAGGGTAATTATTAGTTTTGGGTTTTTGGATTTTTTTTTTTTAGAGCTTAATAATATTTTTCTGCTTTGTCACATAGGTATTTCAGTAGTTTATTTTGTATAGCTTCAATTTGCACCACTTGCAAGCTGATTTTAGTCTGTAAAATGTAACATTGTGTAGCAGATGTTCATCCATGGATTCTCTGTCATTGGAAAGGTTCCAGGCTAGGTTGGATGGGGCTTTGAGCAACCTGGTCTGGTAAAAGATGTCTCTGCCCATGGTAGGGGATTGGAACGAGATGATCTTTAAAGGTCCTTAAACACAAGCCGTTCTGTTGTTTGTAGGACTGTAGGTAAAGGTGTGAAGCTTGACAAAAGCAGTTAAGTTAAAACATAGAGGGTAAATACTTTTAGGTTTTCCCTTCCACAAGCATTTAAAATATCTACGTGCCAGGTGTATAGTTCTACTGATATCAGAATGGTCAAAGAAATATAGAAAAGCTTTTGCAAAAAAGCTTTTCTATATTTCTTAATATCATCATGTATAACTTGCATAGTTCAGTACCTTTTAAAAGTTGCTGCCATGTGATATTTATCATTTAACTTTTTTTAGGTGGTAGCAACTGTCCTCTTGCATTAAACTGTGAGAAGGCAATGGGTCCAGCATTTGACTTGTGGGTGGCTTTTTTATTTTTAATACACGTGTAATTAATATGTGGTTATGCATGATTCTTAAAAAATCTGCTTGTAATTTATGTGCTACTAAAGCCTGTAGTTTTACCAAGACAGTGAAATAAGTTAACCCAGACGAGGTGTCTTTTTACTCTGACTGCAACGAGTTGCCATACTTTTAAGAATAGAAGCTATAGCTGTAAAGCTTTATACTTGGTATTTTTTTTTCAACCAGCCCACAACTGGAAACATGGTTGCTGGAGGTCAGATCATACAAAGTGTCTTTTTTTTTTTCTTTTTTTTTTCTTCATCTAGTGATTGAGGAAAAATGATAGCTGCATTGGCTACTTGGTGAAACAGCTAAATTTTCATTCTTTAAGTCTGTAATGTGTATTCTATTTAACACAGATTATTACAGGATACAATTATACTTGTCTTCAATATGCCTTACATGAAAGATGTCAGGTATCCAATATAGTGCTGTGGTACTGCACAGTTTGAAAATACAAGACGTTAGCTTTTTGTATGGAAAAAAGTGTGTATTCTAAGGTTTGTAAGCAGTACAAAAACCACCTTTTGTTGTGATACTAAAATATACTAACCTAAATACTTTAGTTTGCTGATAGGAAAACTAAAGATGTGGCCAAGATCTGTATTTGCCTAAGATGAATAAGGTTATTTAACTAAAATACTTACTAATAAAAGCAGTTTTGAAGAAATGAAGTGCAGTCATAATATTTAAATATTACCCAAACAGTTGACTGTCAAGTGTGAAGTATTCTGTCTCAGTAAATGTTTTCCCAGTCCTTAGCTGGTTTCTTACAGCAGCAAGTGTGCGCATATGCGCCGTAGCAGGCTTCCTGGTACAGAGAAAAAGCCAAAACAGGTCCTACGATTCTTCTAAACTTAATTAGCCTTTACTAACCTTCTAGTCTAACTTTCTTTAGGCAGGATTTCCTACTCACTTTCATAATGTAACCTTTTCCCCCACTATTTTCTACTGAACAAGTATATGCTATTTTAATCAGTAATTCTAATCTGTAACATTTTGGAAATTCATAGGCTGCTCCTGATAGTAGGAGACCTGTGACAGAGGAACCAGTTTCATGAATGGAATACGCATGCAGTCCGTGTGCCTGGCATTTTAATGTGCATTGGTGCCTTTCTTGGAGAAAAAAAAAATAATTAAGAAGCAATAAATCAATAAAAGGTTAAAAGTAGTTTTTTTCTCCCTGCTGGTTTGAATCCTTTGTAGCAATGGAGATTCATAAAATGCCACAGTAATTGTTTCTGTTCCTAGAGAATTCATTATGCAAGGCATTAGCCTTTTTATTGTCATGAGTGGTGACTAATTCTTGCATCCTGTTATGTTTTCTCAGGTGCATTAAAATATTAAATACATATTATTAATTTTAAGGGATTTTTTCAAATAATGAAAAATCTCATGTTTTCAAACATTTTTCTGTAGATGCAATTGAGTTTCTCTGCTGTTGTCTCTCAAAACCAATACTTTGTTTCATTCATTTACACAATTACTGCCTCTTGCATCCAACTCTCCAAAGGGCTTTCAGCTCTTCAGCCTGTTCAGAAAAAGAAAAATTGAGTGGAGATTGATCTTCTTTCAATGTAATTTTCTTTCATTGCAGACTCCAAAACTTGGAGGTGATTGCTTTAACACTGATCTAACCACCCACTTATTTGACACTTTTTGATGGTTTTCATTTGGGAGTTTTATAGTGCTTGGTTAAACAGTAGGTATGGCAGCATCCCTGCATACTGAGGTCTGTCTGTGCATTGCTTTGCAAACCAAACTAGTGGCAGATGAAATGAAGAATGGACCCACCAAGCTGAACATCTTAGGAGTAAGACACCAAAAGCCAGGACTTGAACATATGAGTGAACCAGATTAATAATGTTAGAAAGACCACACGAATCTCTTAATTTTCATCTCCTTTACATCTGTTCCTAAGATTGAGGCTTTTCACACCACTGGTCTTCCTGAAGAAGCTTGTACTGAATAGCTGAAATGGAATACCTGAAAGGAAGTTTCATTTTCATGTTTGATGTGAAGTGTAGCTGTAATATTGCTCAATGACTGCTTTCTGATGCTAAGAATATCTTACTAGTTTTACTTAAAAGGTTAGGTAGCCTTTAATAATTTTCTAATCATAGTTTGAGCTTCTGAATGAAGTTTTATTTGTGACCTAGAAATCTGAGTTATCAGAGATGGTTCCCATCTGTCTGTAGTCACACATCTGCAGTAATACGTTTTCAGTATTGAGCCATTTTTGGCTTGTGGACAGATCTATAATTGAGAGAGAATGCTAGTAGGGGAAAAAAAAGCTTTTGAGAAAAAAAAAAAAAACAAACCTTATGGTGAAGAAAAATATCTCATAAAAAGCTTATGATGACAGAATTACTATCACAACCTCCTCTGCTGTTTTCACCATATTCCCTGTCCAAAAGGCCATTTTATAATCTTGTGCCATAAAAATAAGGGCTTATGATTATCAAAACATTACACCACATTTTGGAAGATGTTTTATTTCGTGCTAAAGTAATTCAACTAAAACTACAGAAAAGTACAAAAAAGTTATGCACAGTAAGAAAAAATAGTGGACAATAGGTCAAAAACCTATAGGTTTTATTTTTAATGGCGTGCTGACAAGGGGCATTCTTGGCCTTATTTGGAGCATTTTTATCAACAGGAAAAAATCCTTCACTGGTAAATATAGCAAAAACCGCTGATGCAATTCAAAAAAGAAAAGAGATGGAAAGTGCTGCAGAGCAATCAAGTTTGCCTTGATAAGCTGTACTCTATCAAATTACGTTCAAATTCTAGTTCATAAATACAGAGTGAGAGACTGTTGGCTCTACTCACAGGGCAGACAACCCCATCCTAAAAAGAAGTAGCTTTGTTTGCACTGCTGATGAATAAATTGCTGAACCAAGTGCAAAGTCTTTTCATCTTAGGTATGGTCCCAGAATGTATCTGAGCACTGTGAAGGTGGTTCTGCACTGGACCTTGATAAAAACTTTGCAGGAGCAGTTACGTCTTTTCCAGCACTCACAGACCAGCACTTTAGTTACTTGCCTTTTAAATTTAAGGATGCAAAGGATCAGAACCATGACTTTCTGGGAGAATGTCAAGGGGTTTGGTCTCTTCTGCATGTAGATCGAGGGATGATAATCTAAGGAGGTACCTGCTCTGAGAACATCAGGGAGCTCTTCCATCTGCTAGGCAGAGCTGTAAGAAAATCAGATGACTGGAAATTTAAGCTAAATTGACAATTAAGCCAGACTGTCTTTTAGGTGTAATAGTACTAATGTGTTTCAGTTTCATTTTGGCCTAGGATTTGGTTTTGTCCATCCCTCTGAACTGTAGCTGTCACTTTCTGCTTTTCCAGCCATTTTTGTAGTGTATCTCTGCATTCTGAAAGAATGTAAAGTGTGCCCATGTATCGGAAGGGACCGCAAGCCCTTCTGTCCTTTGTTCTGTCTCCAAAAGTGGCCACTAGTGCATGCTTAAGGGGAGTATCATGTTTATTCTGCTTTTGATCTTTATGAAACCTCTCCCTTCATGACAGCTGGGCTAGATGCACACTTAGTGCAGCGATCGCTATATATGAAAACAAATCAGCATGCATTGACTTTTTTCTTGCCTTTGGCCTTTACCTGCGTATGGTAAATGATTCCTGTCATGGGTTTTGTATCATGACCACTGGGTTCTCCAGAAAACATACCTAATTCCTTTTAAGAACCATTTAAAGTTTTGGCATCTGCAATACCTGTGACACCAGTTTTTACAGTTTAATGACATTAAAGCTGTGACAAAGCTTCCTGTTGTTTTTAGTGTGCTGGCTTACTGTTTCCCGTATGCTCCCTAGACATGGCACATACTTTTTATGCATTTCCTCTATTCCCAACAGTCGTTTCTTCTTCAGGCTGGGAAGTTCCAGTGTATTTCCCCCTATCCGTTTTCAGCACACTATTTTGTGGCTTGGACTGTACTTACTTCCTGCTCTGGAACTTTTTCTAGTTGTCCATCTTCTTTGAGATAAGTGCATCTCAGATTTAGGCCATGCCATTATAATGTTTGGGGTTTGAGTCCTTTTCTGAAGAATACCTAACATTCTTTTTGGCATCTAATTCAGTATTTGCTTCACTTTTGTAATTAATTTATTGATTTTAAAGCTCCTGGTACAGTTTCTCTTAGACTGTACTGACATCTAATGGTAAGGTAAAGTGGCGTAACCATACATGATGGCAAGATAAATTGTGTGACAGAAAAATATAATTATGTATTTTCATAGTTCAGTATTAGCTTCCGTAAGACAAGATGGAGTAACTTTAATTTTTGCATAGAAAGTCTGACCTGATACTGCTATTTCTGGCAATTAATCTTTTTGTTCTGCTCTTTGGGCCACATATTTTTAAATATAGTTTATATCTTTGCAGGAGTAGTTTAGAGTACAATGAAAGCGATGTGATGGTTTTATATTGCAGAGTTTTTTTCAAATAAGTCACAGTATCTCTAGAAAAAGATAGCAGCATGGACTAAAGTACAAGAACAAATGCTGTCAAGTAGAACTTCTGAATAGGATGTCCCAGTGTTGTAGCAGTCTTACTATGCTGCCTTTTGTTCTTTTTTTTTTTTTTCCTCAGCCTTCTATTTGAGAATCCTCTATATTTTTAATTGGGACTTTTAATTAAAAGGAGTTTAATTAAACTCCTGGTGAGAAGTACTGTTGAATAATGGAAAAAAAAAGTTTAGATAATCATCCTAAAGTTATACATTATGTTTAGGTGTAGTACGGTGTGTAACTTCAGCAAGCTGTAAGTAACACTTCCATTATGAACTACCAGTCCTCTGGAACAAAATTTTTGTTTTATACTCAACCAATATTGCTGCTGGACACTGGAAATCTTCAAATTGGAGAGCTGTTGTAAGTTAGAATGTTTCTCTCATGCATCATAATTTTTATTTACCCTTTCTCAGAATTTTGGCTCAGAAAAGTTGACTTTGGTATGTAGATGCAGATTTGCTTTCATTTGAACATTAAGCTAGTTTCTCTGACTTAGCGTTTTAGCATTTTTGCATGTCATTTTGCTTTCTGCTGCTTATCAACTTGACACTATCCTTTCTTTTGCCAAACGTGAGGAATATTGTTTGGTACTGGAGAAATATTTCGAAATGTAGATAAATTTCTATTTCTCAGTAATAGCTTTCTTACAATCTAAGCTGTCTTCACTGTATGTCGTAGCCTGTCCTTTTCCTACAAAAAAGGAAACTTGAAACTTGATTTCTAAGGAGCATCAGTAATTGTGGTAGGGCGAGTATTTCTTATTTGTGGGTTGTGTATTGAGTTTGCAGAAGGCTCCTTCTTCATGCTTTGGGGTGAGTCAAAATAGAATCCATAAAATGGATTTCAGAATTCCAGAGCGGATGGTTTAAATATGTACCCTGGTGGTCTGCTTTTAGCTGCACACGCTGGGGAAGCAGTTGTGGCAGGAAAGTATCTTGTGGTAGGAATATCTGACATCAGGCTGTGAAGCTGGTGTGCATCCTGTGGATCCTGGTCATTCAGCTGAAGAGATATGTAGGCATCAATGGTGAGGGGAAGAGGAACAACAACAACAAAAAAAGCCAAATTCAAAAGGGTTCTTTCTTGCCTCTTCAGGTGAGATAAGGTATTTGCATCAGTGGTCATACAGTTGCAACAGCAGTCAGTACAGAAGGCATCCTTCTGCTTGGTGAGCAGCCCCGGTTCCCCCAAACAGGACACCCACATCACTGATGACTCTGACTCTTGTCATGAAATTGTTATATGAGCAACTTTGATATAAGAAGAAATTTTTTATGATAAGGATGATGAGACACTGCAGCATTCACCAGGAGAAGCTGCGGCTGCCCAACCGCTCCTGCCCACTGGCAGTGTTCAAGGCCAGGTTGAATGGGGCCTTGGGCAGCCTGGGTGAGTGGTGGGTGTCCCTGCCCATGGCAGTGGGGTTGGAACTGGTTGATCTGCTTTACTATCTACAACAAACCTGTTTACTATCTGAAACAAATGGTTACTGCAAAATGAATAATTACTTAGGATAACTAAAATATCCATAAGAAGACGAACAGCATTATTGTCACTTACTTCTTCCAGGGCTCTGCAAAATGGACATTTTGAGGTTTGTGAGGTGTCATGGAAAATAAAGATCTTACTGATTTGGGTGGGAAGGAAAAGCATTTATTTAAATGAAGTCATCAAAACCTGATGGCAATGGAACATGCAACATAAACTTGCTGTTTTTCTTACGATTGTCTTATTTTTTCTCTTTTGAAAGTTCATAGTAGAAATAAAAAATATTTCAGTAACATATCATAGTTTCTGACCAGAGAACATATTTTGGAATGGTTAAATTAAATGAAGATTGAGATTCCTAAAGGTAATGTGAAGCTTCATGACCTTATTCTTGATGTGTTAATGATCTGTAATTCTGTGTATTTAATTTCTGTTCTGGATTCCTTGTGCTTCATCATCTGACTTGGGACAGCCTACAAATCCTTTCATGCAACAGAAGCTTGCTGAGGCAAAGGTAGAAACCAGCCTTCTGCTGTTCCAGCTGTGTACTTGAATGAGTGCACTATGTGTTCAGATTTAGTAGAAACATGATTTGGTCCATGGAGAAGTCTCCCATTAGACCTGATGCAAAGGAAATGGTCCTACATGTCACAGAGCAACTTTTCAGGTTTGATGAGAGTTCTTCCCTAGTAATTTGGAGTTTGTTTCAACCTACAAGTGTGTGTATGATTGGCCTGATGATTTGTCTTTAAAAAAAAAAAACCAACAAAAAACCCCAAACAAACCTAAAACCCCCAAACCTTTAATTTCCTATTGTGCTTCCTTTTTGTCCTCTTTCTCTGGAGCAGAGATCCTTGATTTTGGATGGGCCTTGCTTCCCATCTCACAGCTTAAATTTGTCCTTTACTCCTTTATCAGCATTATATGTTTTGAAAACTGAAATCCAAGTGGACTTATTTACTTAGCATTCCTGGTTTAGCCTGGAGGATTTGCTCACTCTCCTATAAAAAATGTTGGAGATTCTCTTTTCCTTTTATGTTGAAGTCTCAGAGTAAAAGATCTTCCTCTTTTAAAGGAAGAGGTAAATGCTCCATGTTGCAATACCCAGAGGGATATTATCTTTAAAAATTTTCAAATGCTGCTTATCTAAAAGAAAAAACTCAGTGGGTTGGTTGGTTTTTTTTTTTTTTTTTTTTCCCAGCAGTGTATATTTTAATCTAAAATTTGTGCTGCTCAAAAGAATTCTGTATGTCGCTGGTCTCTCAGATGGCTTTATAATTCATACTTGACATATGATAAACATTGTTTGTTGTTAAATCACTTGGATTCTCACTTTATCTTAAACTATTGAGCTACAGAAACTTGCTCTTAAATACTATTTCCCTTTTTGTGCCCTGATTTTTTGATTTGTTAGGCAGTGTACTTGTATTTTTAGTGAATTTCTCAAATGCAATTATTCATGTTGTGGTTTAGTAATTGCAGTAACTAATGCTCCCGTAATTATAAGGCTTTTGTTTTGCTGGGAAATGCTTCCCATATCATCATCTTCTATTTGTGTGACAACATGAAGTATAATAAAATTGTATGAGGGTTAAATTTAGAACTGTGTTAACATGTTAATTTAATATTTTACCTATTTTTTTTTAAACTTATGACAACTTGCTATTTTTAAAACAATGTTTAAAAGAAAAAAACACTAGATTTATTTGATACACTTTGATGCTACTGTAGACAGATAGAAAACATCTGGTGACACTTTCGGTGGTAGGTCAATAGTTACAGATTGTCTGTTTTTTTCCAGCTGTCATCCAGCTTTGTACGGAGAATGACTCCAGTGGAAGAATCTTTTGCTGAATGAATAAACAAAACGGCACAAGGAGGCCAGCAGGCATATATGTTTCTACAAGACAGGAAATTAAATAAGCTATGAAAATTTAAACCAAGACTAGTATTTAAAATGTTCATTATATTTCTGGTTTCTGTTTGTTATCCTCTAGATCTTTCTGTGACTATTGAAGGAAGTAGATTCCGAAACAGAAGGGATAAGCAAATAAATTCAAGACTAGCTGGGGACTGATCCTCTACACAAGTTTGGGGTGCAGGCTTAAGGAAAGGCAGGTAGCTGCATAACTAGCTTTTAAGCTTTTAAAATGCATGGTTTTTGATGTACTGCTTCTGCACCCCTGTAACAGAATCACACTCACTTATTAAAGAATATTGTGTTTTATCAGAAGATTCAGTTTTGGGAAACAGGATTGAAAATTTCTAAAATGGCAGCAGTCTTTTTTGTTCTAAGAGGAAAAAACTGGGCAGCTGCATTGTTCTTCTATTTATTCATCTATCTATTTATTTATTTATTTTTGCTTCTTCTTCTACTCCCATCCATGATGGGAAGTTATATTCAGTTGAAATCAGACATTAGGCAAAACAGCAGAAGAATCTGGGATTTGAGGATGAAGAGGTGTGGAGGGAAATTGAGGAGGAGGATGAGGCTGAATAATAAAGTTTTAAAAGCTTGATTAATATTGCACATTAACTCCATTTAAAATTGAAAGTAAACACAAAAGGAACTTTATTGAAAGTCCAAATGCACCAAGCAGGGTAGTGCTGGTAAAGATACCTATTTTAATGCAAATTACCAGGTTTTTATATTCAAAATATTTTTCTTTATCATCTCAGAGTGCATGAATCTTAACAATATGTTGATGAAATGTGCCTGTGCTGGGTTTTAGAAAAGTTTAGTCTCTCCAAAGAAACAATCAGATTTTGAGGTTCAGTCACTTGTAAGACCATTCAGTGCTACCCACTGATGTTGAAAGCTGTTGGGCAGGAATAAAAAGGAACAGGGAAGTGGATTTTTTTAGCTCATTTTAATGCACACTGTGCTTGTATTACAGTGCTTGCTGAGTTTGGTTCTCAAACTCTATTGAGAAATTTCAAGGAGGATGAAAGCAGTGCTCTGGTGATGCTTTTTAGAGGATCTGTACGCATAGTTTCACCCTGTCCGATTGCTTGTGTGGATTTAGTAATCTACTGCTATGATTAAATTCATGTAGAAGGATTTTTTTCCTTCTCTCTCCCCAACCCCCTCCCTGCGTCTTGGTGGTTTGGTTTAAAGTGCAGACTGCTTGTTGCAATACTCTTGCCTTGTCTTGCCAAGCTACACGGTATCTGAAAAGTGCTTAGTTGTGTTTGCTGCCAAAGAGCTTGACTAGTCATGCATAAACCTGCTTTAAGTGCCCTGTGGTTGGTAGAGATGTTGGCATTGCGTGTTGTGACTGTGATGTGTTTTCTGGGGTCTGTGCCCCTTGAGTTGTTTCCTTTGAGTTCCAAGTATCAAACTCTGGGTTTACTTCGTTGGCAAAAGCTTAAAAATTAAGAGAAAAAAGAGTATTTTCTCTGCGACTGGAAGCGTTAGGATGCAGAAGTGTGTATATGGCTTTCCTGTGCTATTCTGGGTGGCCACATTTCTGGAATGTTATGGGGAGTGCTGTTACCTGTACCTGCCCGAGATCTCTTGCTTAGCTGGTTGTGTGTTTGGTGAAAGGGGGAAAAAGTGTTTTGAGAGTCAAGAGGTAGAAAACAACGGCTGCCTTGGAGCATTTTTTGAGCTTGCTTGAGCTGTGCTGTGTGCTTGCATCTTTGTGTGTTTTGAAGACTGTTGTGAAGTATCAGGTTACCCAATGTGATTTAAAAATTTAGTATTTTCTTAATTCTTTAAACTACACATAGATTGTCTTTCTGGAAGAGGTGGAAAAAAATCAGTATTTTAAAAGTTCAGAAGTTTATGTCTCTGTTTGCAGGTGAAATTAATTTTCTGAAAGACCGTAAGCATTTCTGACTGTTGGCTGGCTTCAGAAGACCATCACCAAGCTGTGCAGAGATATTCTTTGAGCTTCCACTCTTATGTCTCTAATGGACAAACACAAAGTGAAGCGGCAACGTCTGGATCGCATATTTGAAGGTTAGACGTTTCAAATTCTAATGTTCTATGTATTGCTTAATTTAATGGATTACTGTTATTTGTGGAGTCTGGAACTCTTTGGTCATTTTCTGTATTTTTAATTGACTCTCAGTCCCTGTTGGGATTATATTAACTCTGCATAAATGTGGGTTTGGTGAGAACAGATCTAGGCAGTTAAAAGTAACAAGTGTGTAAACTCTGTACTATTCTACAGGTATTTGCTTTTCAACTGAGTATTTTACAATACTCAAACATTGTGAAAGATGTAGTTTTATGTTAAATAGCAATTGCAAAAGGATAAGATGTCACGTAATGTTCTCTAGGGTCTTTTTCTATGGGCATCCTTCATAAGATTGATTCAACGGGCCTGTGTCTGATCATAGGAAGGAAGTAGAAAATGAAATTAAAACAAAAATCCACACAGATTCCCTGACCTTAATGAATATTAATAAAAATTCACTGAATCCAAGTGGAAGGAGTATAATCATTTGGGTCAATCATTTAACTTTAAGTGGGAAATGACTGAGTCTTATATTTGTATTTTCTTTACTCATTTTTAGAGTTGGTGTGAAATCAGGCTGAGGGATAAGGTATACTCTCTTTAAGAAGATAAGTGATTTGGGCTAAATTAATTTTTATATTAAAATGCTGACTTCTTAAAAGACAAGGGAATAGTTAATTTCTTTTTTATTAACTCATGTTGGTACAATGGGAGAGAGTGTACAGGCTTCTGTACTCACTGCATTGTGTCTAATACTGAAGCAGTGAACTGCAGCTAAAACATTTTTCTCCTCTGCACATTGATCTTGAGACTTTTTTTTCTAGCAGCTATGTTGGTGTAAGCAGTCCCTGGCAGCTGAATTCTGTCCTTTTCTGTTTTTTTTTAGCATTTCTTTGTGCCATCACGAGTGTAACTGTATCATGAGCCAGACTAAGATGTTTCATACTGAAAATAAACTTTGTTGGTGGTATATTTTCCATTTATGTAGGTTCCTCAGTCCAGGTCACTGCTCAGCTGACAAAGCAGTCACTTTGGAGGGGGCAAGTGGAAAGGGTCAGCAAGGGGCGCTGGTACGGTTTACCCTGATGTAGCCAGAGAAAGAGGAGTTTCATCAAAGGGTGTGGTTCCATATTTGGGTTAGATCTCCCTGTTAGTCTCTCCTAAAGTCAGCCAAACCCACCCTGATTGCCAGGTCCAAACTGTTCTCATGTCCCACCTAGGCTGGTTGGCTAGGAAGGCAGTTAGTCTGCTTGCTGGAGACTAATACTTGCTCAGAGAAGTGGGGAACTGGCTACTGAGGATGGGGAATTTGGAAAGCTTCCCCTCTTTCCAGGCAGCTCTGCAGTTGGATCAACTGGAAATTACCCAGGGGTGTGCTTGGGCAGTGCATGGTCCTGTTTTCCTTGTTCCCAGCTTCAGGGTTTGGGGTCTCCAGTCCTCTTCCTAGGGTCTCTGTATCTGACTCTTTGACAGAGAGCTCAATTTTTTTAATTTTTTTTTTTGCCTGTGTTAGTCAACTGAATTGGCAAATTGTGAGGAGGAGGGAGAAATCTGTCCCTTCTGACGGCAGCCAGCAGTTATAACAGCTCAACTCTCTTTGTGGAATTTCTGCCTCCTTTTAGGCTTCCTATATTGATATGCAGGACAAGTCAAGAGGAGAATATGGTCTGTGATGATGTGGGAAGGAATGTTATCAGGGACAGAGGTGACAGACCAGTAGTCACTGTGACTGTTAAAAATAGTGGCTTCCCCCAGGCTGCATGTTCCCATATGTTTAATCAGTGCCTCTTGTCTGGCTTGTTGTTCCCAGCCCTGCACGATTCACTGCATCCTACTGGTAAAATCTGTGCGGCCATGCAGTGTAGGGAATTGATCCAGTTGAAAAATAACATAGGAAGAAAGTTGTTCTAGCTACCTCTGTTTCCTGATCCCATTTACTATGAGCAAGACAAATAGCTATACTGGAAAAACAGAGTGGGAAGACCAGGCAGAAGATGACCGAGAGGGGCTGAAATGGTGGATATGGAAAAATACTTAAAGTTTTATGGTTACAGGAATCCAGTTTGGCTCTTTAAAATGGCCGAGTTGTATTCCGCTGTTGTGTGTTCGAATGTCCAAATGTTCTTTGAGATCTGCAAACACATGTCTGGCTGATGTTTCTAAATCACTATCCCTGCAACTGTATAAAGTGGGGTGAAAATGGTTGGTTTGTTTTAAAAGGGCTCTTCCCTACGTGCGGTCCTGTTTGGGTTTAAAAATTAAATATTTGGAGTTGTTCTCTGATATATGTGTTTTCCCCACAACCTAAATATTTCTTATTTTAGAATATGCATAATGTTTTACAAAGCTCAGGAAATTTAATGAGCTGTGTAGCTATTAAAGGTGGTTTATCTTCTGTGTCAGCTTTTTTGTTCATCAGCTCATGCATAGCTTTCTTCTCTTAACCTTTTCCCTCAGAAGAGAATTATTTTTAAGATTTTAATATTTTTTATTGCAAGTTTCACTTAATTTTGCTACTGTTTGTATCCCTGTTTGAGGAGGGGCTGATGATGAGTGGAAATTAAGTTTCTGAATAATGAGTGACGTGGACCTGACTCTCCAAATGAAGTGCTTAAGTTAGGGGCACGTGTGCAGGTCTGCCTGCAGCTTTTTCTGTGGGGTTAATGGATTGCCACAAATGCTTTTGGAAGTTAGATAAGTGTGTGTGTAAAATGTCATTTGAGTTAAACTGCTTTCCTGTGGCTTTAGATAATTTGCACACTTGTTTGTAGTAACTAATCATGCAAATTAAGTGACAAATTGAACAGGCATTACTGAATTAACAGTTACCTTGTGAATTAAAGGTAGTATGGTAGCAGTACTACTAAATTTCACTTGATACTCAATGCAGGAAAAGATACCCTGATTCTGTTACTTCAGGAGCAATTAGTTCCCTTATAATGTAGCTGAGTAAGTAATTTTGTCTCTGAGGTACCTATGATTCACTTCAGTGATTTCTTAAATATGGAGTATTTTAATCCTGAGGCTGGTTGCTGTTATATTTTCTTGCAAATTTCGATGTTCTGACATGTTCTTGCATGTATCATCTCAAAAGGTTGGTATAGACTGTGCTTTGTCATCCCAGTTTGCATAGCTCTATAAAATAGAGTTTATTTAGATGATGGCAATTAAAGACTGCCCTTGAACAAGCCAAATAGTACATTCTGGTTTCTGACCTCCACCGGTAGCTGTGGATTATACTTGGGCAAAAGCCATGATTCTAGGCACTAGGTGCTAATATTAAATTGGCTTCACAATTTATAAAATAAAGTTCCTCCCTTGAAGATAAATACTACAAAGGCATGTGAAAGATTAATTAGTGATTATATTGTTCTTTGTCCCACTCTCCGGTGATGCTGGTGATTGCAAAGCATAATTATAATAGTATACATTTGGCAGAACAGTTGGAAGTGTCACAGTGCAAAAATAAAATGTGTTTGCTTTGTGGGTAATTTGAAAAATTCTAAGTGCTTTTGGCAATTTGAAAAGTTGTTATCTCTAATTAAGGTGTTATTGTAGTTCATATTGTAAAAAAAATGTAAACAATGCTGTGTATTTGCTTATATTGTAGAAATCTGTAATTAAATGTGCGTATGCTTTACTGACCGTTGCTTGGAAGTTACCTTGGGGATGTCTGACCTCTGTTGAGTTTGCTGGGAGCTAATAGATGAAGTAGGAAGGCAGCAGAAGGTGACTGCAGAGTGAAGGAAATCTTAGTTTGCCTGAATTGTCTGTGAATGAGCTTGGTGAACATACTGTGTTTAGAGAGAATTCACTGCACTGTGCAATATATAGTGCTAAGTCAGGCACTGCTTTAGCTGGGTTTCCAAGCTTTAGGAAACTCTACAGAGAAGATCTTAGGGACTTTACTGGAACTGGAAGGGAAGAGATGGGTATCTCACCTTTCTTCTTGCTTGTTTACATGGGTATGTCAGAACAAACTATGAAGTGAAGAAACACTTCATAGTTTGTTCCAATGCAGCACAGTGCAGGAGCTGTAACTGCAAAATATGGGAGTGACTTGTCCAGTTTGCTTGAAACCAGGAATTTCTTTCCAGAGCAGCTCAGATGTGATATTTATAGCAAAGAGTGTAGGATATGCAAGTTCAACAGGTCTGTGAAGACCCTATGTGTCCTCGGAAAGACACTATATGTTATAAATCTTCCTTCTTACAGAGTACTGGTATACCTCCTAGATGTTATTCTTTATGTGCTGGTTGTCTCTTTTTAAAAGTACCCAGAAGAAACCTTGAAATGTATTTCAGCTATTTTAACAGTGCTGCTTGTTAACTTAAGAGAAGAGGGTTGATTATTTTGTTCACAAATTGGAAAAGAAAGTGCATATTAATGCGGCGAGTTTCTGAGATTTCAGATAAAATCTCTCATCTTTTGCTCTTATGAAGGACAGCCTTTCTTTGGGAAGATCTGATTGTTGGCAAATAACCAAGTGTATGCTTTTTGGAGGACAGTAAAAGTGCATGTTAAACAATATGCTTTTTTTCTAGGATATGGTTTAGGCATTCTTTCCCTATGAGAAAACATCTGTGTTTTTAAAGTTTCTTTTTCTGCTTCTGGCATGATATAGCATGAGCTTTGTTTCTTCACTTCATAGTTGATGTAGTACATTGATGGTTCCAGGGGGAATGCAAAGAAAAGCATCAGGTATGAAATGAAGTAGATTTTATTCTTTCAAAATTTATAAAGAAATTTTGAAATAGAGAGTGGCTTAGTTTAAAAAAAAAAAGCCTTTTCCTCCAGGATTATTCCTTCTTGTCCATATAATAGAGAAGTGGCTTCTTAACAAGTGGAGAGTACCAGTAACCAGTTTCATGACCACTGATGGTGCCTAGCTGCCTAGTGTGAACTGTGATTTGACCAATTGCAGTTGTGAAATTATTAAATTAAGACAAGATTTTGGCAAATTAACAAGGGTCACAGCCTACTTTGGCAGTCCTTGATTTTCCTCTGAATTTAAAAAACAGAATATTTTTATTAAAGCTGGTACATACTGTGTAATTTGTCTGTGAATAAAAGGGAAGGAGAATAAATGTCTCTAGGCAGTGTGTACACTTAGCTCTTTCTTACTTTAGTTGAGAATTGCAGATGTCAAGTTCTTTTGGAAAATGAGCTATCGACGTTTTTAACCCACATCCACATTTGAAGAGGTTCATAGTTGTCTTGCTGCAGATATCAGACAAAAAGGAGATAATAAGCATGCAGACAGTTGTAAATCTCATAGTACTTTTTAGGGTTTTCTTTATGTGTGCTGATCTTAGTACCAGGCATTCTAAATACACAGAGTGTTTCTTAAAAGGAGATTAATGGGCTGCCTAGTTGTTTGGTGTCTTTCTGAGAGACTTTTGAGGAAGGCTTATTGAAGGATTGGAGCAGCAGAGGGAGCTAAAAGATTCCTAATATTTTATCATTTGTTGTTTCCTAAGTGAAAGTTGCTCCTTCATAAAGTACCAATTAACCTTCAGGAAAATGTGATTTTCTAACCTTAAGTGCCTTCAGCAAATAAATAAGGATTTTGAACTGGAGAAAATTCCTTTTCTCTCAAGCAATCAAATATAAATTAAATTAGGAATTAGGTAGTAAAAGCTACCAAATCTTTCTGCAGGAGTAGCCATCAAATCTTTCAGCTGTAACAAATGAAAGTATTTAAGCAAGAGTTTTCTATGAATAACCCAAGCAGAATATTCTGAGCAACCCAAGTTACTTTAATGCAAGTACCTCAAAATAAAAAATGCTTATGTTCTAGTGTTGCATACAAGGGTCTTTAAAAATTCAGCACTATTTTTCTGTGTTTTGCCTGCAAGAACTTTGAAAATATTTTTATGAGCTTGAAATGTAGATATTTAGGTACAGTATTTAATCTGTTGTATAAAAGCAGTCTTCAAAGAACAGGGAGGCTATTCTAAAGACTGAGGTAGGTTGACCTTGAAATAATAAAATGGAATGTTATTGTGAATGGTCACATAACGAAGTTCATTTGCCACTCAGCACACATTAAGGAAAGTTATCTGTATATTTGGGTCCAGCCCAATGCAAACCCATCCTTTATCTCTTTACAATTATAGTCAGATTGCTTATTCACACACAGGGTTATGTTTGTTTTTTTGGTGTTATCCTTAATATTTTGTGTTTACAGTGCAAGGTCGTTTTGGCTTGCTATTGGATTGCTGCAGTAACCAGCTTTTGTAATTTGAATCTTCATTATGTGCTACCTAAACAGCTTCTGAATTTGCATGCACTTAGGCTACTACAATGTTACAGAGGTATTACGAGTAACAATGCAAGCTGCATGAAAAGAAAATTAGCTTAAAAGCCCATTTTGCCCTAAATGATGCTGAACAGTAGCTGCTAATGAAAAGCATTATTTTAACAAGAAAACTGGAGGAAAAAAAATAAAACTACAGAGAAAAGACTCTCAATGAAACTTTGAAATTTTGCTGAAACATTCAGATCACTGATTTAAGTAACAAATGTTTTAAAGAAAAGCTGTGACTTCTGTGTCACAGAATCACAGAACGTTAGGAGTTGGAAGGGACCTCGAAAGATCATCTAGTCCAACCTCCCTGCCTGAGCAGGATCACCTAGGTGTCCATTGCATAGTTTTTCTATATAATATTTTCTTTGGTGTCTTGAATTGAAGTTCACTGCTTGCCTGTGACAGAGAGCAGCTGTATATCCAGAGCACTACATCTTACTGCTGTAATAATGCCAAAGTAGTTTTATTTAATTTTCATGTCAAAGACAGTGCTAAATACAGTAAACAGTGTAGGTTGAAACTAGGTTTACAGGGATGTAATGAATGTATTTTTAGTAACATATGTATTTGGATCAGAATCCAATAATTAACCACATCTACTTAGGTAATTCCTGAGTAATCTTAAGAGAATTTAAAAAAGTTTTTGGACTAGGCAATTAGCTTTTATGCAGTGCAGATGAGTGCCTGGTAAAACTTTCAAAAGCTTTAGAAGTTGAAGTAGTTGGTGGTAATATATACTTATTTCTGCCTGGGGCCAGGGAAGATGCTCTGAAAGCCCTAGATTTATACGTTGCTTTATGCTCCGTTCTGGAAAACTGAACTGTACAAAGATTAAGTGTCTAGGTAAACATGCTGAAAAATTTAAGTAGTCATCTAATTAAAGCAGACATCTTCAGCTTTCAGAGAGGCAGCTTCCATCCTTAGGGAAGTGCAGTCTGTGATGCAAAAATAGGATTTTATTTTGTTTCCTCCCTTAGTGCAATTAGGGTGGGAGTGTGGTTATGCAAGTGGAAACAAGAAAATAAAAGTGGAGACAGTCTTCTAGTGCTGAAGGCATCTGCTGCTTGGTCCTTGTTCCGCAAGGTCAGTAGTGAACTTGTAAAGTGCCTAATTCCTCCTTAAAGAGGAGGAATTGCATGAAGGCTGTGCCAGAGGAAGGATGTCATGCAGAGATATATCTGTCTTCCTTTGAAAAGTCCTTGGGATCTGATGGACAGGTCGTTTGGACTTAATAAACCCATGTTTTGTCTTTTAGCTCTTCCCAAGTCAGGTAGCAGGTTAGGAAAGAGATGCCTCTGTGCCTTTTCTTTCTCTTTGACAGAAGAGTCACTCAGACTTTCAGAGCCAGCGCTATCAATAACAGCAGGCTGTTGTAATACTCTTGGAGTCCCTTAAAAAAAAAAAAAAAAAAGAGGCTTTGCTAACTGTGGAAGTTCCTGGCATTTGCAGCAGGTAAAAGCCGTTGGTGACACTGTAGACCCAGAGCCCAGGAGTGGTTCATGACTCTGCTTGGATGCTTAAAGAAAGAGATTCCTTTTTCCTTCCTTTCCTATGAGAATTATATTTACATTTCTTGAGACTTACAGTAGATGTGTTTGGGGGTTTCTTTTTAAGCCAGGAAGTTGTTCAGAATTACTCAAGTTTCTCTTTTCCCAATGCTTATTTTTCATGTTACACATGGAATTTTCAAACCTCTGCCAATTACCAATAAAAATTACAGGCAAGGGCAGTAGGACATGAAAGGATGAAGAGGAAAGGCTCTTTTCATTTTCATCCTACCTGTATTTTTCAGAAAGTTTCCTCATGTGTTAGATGATGACACTCAAATACAAATAGACTATGACTTCTGTTAATAGGTAATTAGGAATAATTGTGTCAGTTAAATACACGATCAATGTCTCTGTTTGCCAAGGAGTGTACATTCGAGGAAATAGTTTTATTAAATGCTAGTAAAACTTTCTCCCAGGCAATTTTATTACTAGTTCTTCTTCCCTGCTGTTCTTTTCTGTCTTGAAGATTGCATCAGTCATAGCCATGTGGGTTTTTTCTGGGTATCAAATACCACTTAGGCAGGTGTTACTCAGTTTCCACAACATCTGCCAGTCATTTTTTTTGTTGGTGGTAGTTTATCTAACCTGCAGATGGTCATGTTTGCCTGTTTGTGTAGTGCTCCACAAACTCCCATGCTTGTTCCCCCAGTGCTGCTCTGCGCTTGCATGCAGGCACCATCAATTTATCAAACTCAAATAATTTAGTAACAGTTACTACTTCTTGCAGTAAACAAAAGCAGCTGCGCTCTGGCTCTCCTTATCTGCATGAATGCATAGATTGTGAAGCGCTTTTCTGACAAATGAGGCAAAAGTTTAGAGTTTCCAACCGGAATTTAGGGCATGTAATCTGAATGACTAGACATTGAAGTTTAGAAACAATATAGTAATGCAGAGAATGAATTAATTACCATAGTAACTGCTTTGTTTTAATAATTTGGTGGAGCGGTGAATAGAAGGAGCTCAGAAAGAAGTAGTAGGAATCTTAATTATATGTTGTGCTACATGAGGGGCTTTGTTCATTAATATTTAAATTAATTTGGTTTTCTAACAGATTGAGGAACGGGCGAGGAATAAGTTTTACTTTGGAAGGGCAATAAGAATGATTTACAGGGTTGTTTTGGTTTTTTTTTCCTTCCACATCCCATCAGAACAATATGATCACATATATTTGATTATGACAACACAGATTATCAATTTCTTAACAATAAAATGTGCTCAATATGTTGCATTGTGTGACTTCAATCTACACACTGTGATTTGTTGCCTGGCAGTTGTTGGCAGCCTAGCAACATGCTTCAGTCCAGATCTGCAAAAGGATATAAACACCCGAAGCTAAGACTTCCAGGGAAGGTAGGTGTGTCAGTACTTCAAAACCCATCTAAAATCACAGAATCACAGAATGTTAGGAGCTGGAAGGGACCTCAAAAGATCATCTAGTCCAACCTCCCTGCCTGAGCAGGATCACATAGATTAAATCACACAGGAAATCATCAGCACCTTGAAATCTCTTTGCTCTTTATTGATAAAATTTAAGCACCTTCCACACTTCAATATCATCTTCATTTTTTTCCTCTCTCAGGAGTGCAGTTTAGAATGCATTTTGTGTTTAAGACAAAGCAGGATCCTCAAATAGATGTAGCTTCTTTGGAGACAGATGCACACATCACCTGTTTTGCAGAAAGACAGGAGGCACGGTGGTGCTTTATTCAAGACATGGGCATTACCTCCTGTCCCAGCATCTCTCTAAGACAAGAGTTAGCTGGACCCGTGTTGCCTGTGTGCTGATGAGTCAGTATGTGTCTAGGGACTGGCTCGTGTCATGGCAGGGGTCATTGCTGATCACCACAGGGCCTCTAATTGGAGTATCTCTTCTCATCTGGATGCCTCCTTAAAATATTTTTTAAAAATATTTTTAAAAAACATTTAAAAAAAAAATCCATAATGAAACTTGCAGGATCTTAATTCTTCTTGAGTCTGTGGGCAGCTTTTGATTGAAATTTGCTATTTAGGATTTAATTAAGGAGGGCCGAGTGGATAGATGGACATACACAAATACATAAGCCTGGTTTACTTTAAAAATCTGTCTGAAAGGTACTCAGATATTAACAGACAGAAACAAGAGTTGCTACCTGGTCATTGTTTGGCCAAAGAAGTGACTTCCATCACTGCCCTCAGATCACGTCCCCTCCCTAAATATTAAGGTTGCTTCTGCAAAGCGTCGGAATGCTTGGGAATGGAGCATCTTTGTCTTTTAGATCATCATCTGTGCAAAGGGGATTATTCTTGTCCTCCTTCATCTTCTTTCATAAGAAACTTGCCCTGGAAACGTTTTCCAAAAAGCAGGATGTGATACCATGTTTTTCTCATTCTTCCTGTATTTCTTAGCTGTATCTTACTAAAATGAAGTTGTGATGGTTTTGAAACGGACACTAGCATGGATTGAACTTTTCTTGGGACCTAATCCTTCACTGGAATCCTGAAATGCTTGCTAATATAATCTTAGAGTTTACAAAGTCCTTTCCTGTTTAATTTTTGAGTGTCAGTCCATGAAACTTTCACAAATGTCAGAAGATTACACGAGTTTTACCCTTTGTCTGAGATGTTGATAAATGAAAGTAAAAAGGAGCTGATTCTAGAGCTGAAAACATACAATGAGGAATTCTTGTCAGCTGCTGCTTTTATCTTTGTTACCCATAAATCAGTGATTGTTTTATAGGTTCCTTGTGAATACAGCAATCAGCAAAATCATGGATGCATCCTGGAATAGTTGGTGAAATAAACTTTAGAGCAACTCCTTAAAGGCCTTGGTAAACCAAGGTGATAGCAGCAATACATCTGGTGATAAGGGAAGTACATCTGGATTTTTTCCATCTGCAATTCTGAGTTTCCTCTCTCCTACTTCTCTGGTTTTCTTTTCTAATGAGGAAATAAAACAACTTCCATTCCTTGTTTTTTAATGGTTCTTAGTGTACTCTTTGGAATGTATTCATTTTTCTTTGGTGATACACAAGTGGATTTCCACTGGAAATCAATTATTAAATGTTCTTTTTTTTTTAAATTTAATGCTGAACTCTATTTTATTTGCTCTGATTTTTATTGCATTCGTCCTTCATGAATGGAAGCACCTGCAAATATGTTCCTGAAAGTATAGGTTTTTGGGTTGTTTCTTTTTTTTTTCCAAAGACAACTCGCAGCTTTTCGCAAACAGTGGTATTGACATGATTCAGTTGGGGAAAAAAGTTATATTCTGAAACAATCATCTCTAATGACATTGCCCTATTTTTCTAAAAACTCAGGAGACTGTATAAGTCTCCTGAGTTTTTAGAAAAATAAAAGTATGTTAGATCCTTCCTTCTCTCGTTTGGTCTGTGCATGATTAACTGGAGGAAGCCCATGCTGCAGACATATTTCAGTCTCCACTTTGGAGTTCTGCGTGGAAAGCACTCCTGCTCCGAAGCTGTTCTCCTTTGACAAGAGAAACAGAGATGACGTTCTGTGTCAGCGCTGGTGGTGGTGCCAAAGGCTGGTCAGGTGCAAGCTTTGGTCTTCCCTGAGACATGTAGTGCTCCAGAAGCATGATTGACTTGTGCCTCCTTGAGATGATGTAATTATTTAATTGGAAAACATACTTGCTCGACAAAGATTGGTGAATAGTTCCAGATAAAAGCTTTTTATTGTATGAGCTTTTAAAAGCTCTCTTTCACATGATTTACAGGCAAGTTTATCCTTTTGTGTTGATAAAATTTTGACAGAAGATTTTCAGGTAGGAAGATGGAGTTCAAAGAAAAAAGTACTTCAGCCTCATTCTACCCAAGTTGCTTGTGAACGCTTGATTGAACAGGAAAAAATTGTATTAATAATTGTGACACTTATGCCCACTTAGCACAGACAAGGGAACACAATTATATTTTAGAGTACGTGTTTTTAGTGTCTTTATCCTTCCTTCAAAACAGCTTTAAAGTCTATGTGAATATGGATANGGGTGGGGGGCGGCAGAAGAGGGAGATTTTCATATAAGCCTTGCTTGAGCATGCAGTTAGTTCCTGCCACTTGTCTCCTTAGTCGTGGAGTTACTTTCTTGCCCGATGTGCTTCTAGACTTTGTTTCTATTCAGTTTGGGGTTTTTTGTGTTGCTTTGCTTGTGTAGTTTTCTGCTTTGATGCAGTTTGTACCTGTGCCCCTTTCTGTTTTCCCTTCGTGCCTGAGTACTGCAGAGCTTGTTTTGTCGAAGCTGGCATTTGGTTCCTAGAATTCATCTCCTGTTTACAACACTTCAGTAGGTCACAACAGCTATGAAGTCCAGATATTAAAGGTATATCAGGATTTCTTAATAGGAGCATAGAAGTATGTTTTCTGTTGAAAATTTTATTTAATTTTGTGGTTTGTAATTGAACTCTGCTTACATCCCACATAATGGAGGATCATTTATTTAGTAGCAGTTAATGTAAAGGGCTGCTGGATACTTCCCCTTCCCTTCTGTGGCATGAGCGGGCTTTTTCATGTCTCTTGGAAGTTTTCAAATGTAGCTGAAGCATGGAACAGATCCTAACTTAAGTTGCCATGTTTGCAGATGCAACCTCTTTTATAGAACTTAAATGGTCTTTTAAGTGAATACTTTATAAAATAGTAGAAACAGAGTTTCCATGAGTCGTAGGAAATCCATAGATTCATATCTAGTTAATTGTATGAAAGGTTAAATTGATCTAAGACAATTTAGCTTGAAGAAACCTGCTAAAACTTCAGATTTGCATTGAAACCTGGAAACTTCTAGAGTAATAATTTTGTGCAAATGTTCCTTTCCTATGAAGAGCAGAGTGGGGAGAGGGAGGGATAATAAAGTTATAAATAAAAGTAAGTTCAAGCTATCTGTATATCCTTGACATTTCTAGTATAACCTGCACTGCAGATTGGCAGTTGTGCCTGGCTGTTTTGCCTACCTATTGAAAACCTGACAGCAGTGTTCTCCCTACTACTACATGTGTGATGTTTTCTATTTATGATACATTTTCCTCTTTTATCAGTTACATTTTAATTAATTGGAGGGTTATGAAGTGGGACAATTAAAAATTACCTGGTATTAAAGTGTAAGTTTGAAGAAGTCAGTTAATTCCCCCTAAAAAGCAGTAGTCATCTACTGATGACCGTTCAACAAGCAGGAGAAATACTGATGTTATTGTCAATATTTTGTCTTTTATGACACTTAAAACCAGGACTTTGATCCACATACTTTCAAGCACAGATTTAGTGTCAGTCTTGTCCTCTGATCCAAATTTTGTTTTCAAATATGTTGTCTGCAAATAAAGCATTAACAAATTGTTTTAACAAAGCTGAAATCTGAGACATTGATCCCATTTATTTTACTTCCTGAAAGGTTTTTTGCTTGGTGTCTACAGAAGGCAATGGTAAGCCAGAGCTTTTTTATTCTAGGTATATTCAAGAATCATAAAATATATTATCAGTGACTAGAGAATCAGTATAGCTGTTCCTAAGAGAAACATATAAATAGACTTGAGGTTTTCTAGCAGTTAGTAAGATTATTTTAAGATACAATCACCATTTGAAGATGTTCCGTTAATGCTTAAGATTAGCATATCTTTTAAAATATTTGTTTAGTGTATGCTGGATGGTATGTTTTCAGAACTCTCTGTGAAACTTAGATATAATCCTTCTCAGTGCTGAGTTTTCAAATGGCATGACAATACCTCTTCTCCCCAAGCCTTTAACTGGTTGAAAGTGAAGTTTAGTGCAATTGAGGACTGCATGGTATGGTGGGGTGCCATTCACTGAATTCAGCATTACTCAGTTCAGAAGTAGTAGTGGGAAATGTGTTTATTAGAGTTACAGAATTTTTTATAAGATGCCTCTACTTTTTCTGGTATTTTGTACCTATAAAATACTGTAAATGCTTTGTGTGGCAACTGAACATAAGTGTGGATGGCTGCCAGCTATGTCAGGTACTTGGGAGACTTAATTTCTCTCATGAATTTCTTCATGAATCTAGCAACAGGGAAAAACTCACTATTGAGCAAGATAGACCTTTGGATTTAACCATCACAAGCTTTTCTGCCACTCTTTGTTGTGGAAAGATTCTGTTTTCCTTGCCCAAACCGCACAGAACTTCAGCCTCATCAGGCTCATGCTTAGACAGTGCCTCAGGATACTAACCCAGTACATCAATGTCCAGGACCTCATCCTGTTATGCATTGCTAATACTTCTCCATTAGGCCTCCCAATGCACTAAATAATTTTGCTTTTCATGACTTCAGTTATGTATTTATAGGTGTTGTAAGAAATTTTAGAGAACACTTTTAATTTTGCTTGTTTTTATCTAACTTGGAACAGCTGAAGTCTTTAAAGAAAGGCAGGATACCTAAAAAGAAAAATATCCTTCTGTATCTGGTGGGTGATGCATGTGACATGCCCATGATCAGCTCCCTAGAAGTGGTGTAGTACGTGATGAAAGATATGGGAGATCAGAACAAGGCTGAGCCACCCGTGCTGAGATTTCCTGTGGAAGCAATTTCCCACTGTAGTTGTTTCCTTACCTGAAATTATGATAATGCTTATACTGTCCAAGGCTTAACTCATTGGAATTGCAGCAAGGTGAAAAGCCTGTGTGTGTTTATATATATATAGATATAAAAAAACCAAAACAAACCAAACAATAAACTATTACAGAATAACGCTACTTAATATTTAATAATTTGCTTATCCCAGTAACTGTCTCTATTAAGGAATAACTGAAACATATTTACAGAGAAAATTTGAAAGAAAATAATAGCATTATCAAGCTGAAAAGCTGTAACACATTATTATATACTTCATGATTCAGCAGCTGAGCTGTTTTTGTGCATGTAAATGATTTTTACTTAATGGATTATTGCAGCACTTGGTGAGCGAGCAGCGCAGGACTCTCCGAAGGGCATACCTTGAGGACACTGCAGCAGCAATATTTTGCTGTGTCACTAGATTTTATCATGCGTAAAGGACAGATTATTTTATGCTTGGTAGTTTTAGAATGAAACCACCATTACATTTCTGACTGACTACATTCATGTTAGCCAGGTATAGTAATTGAAAAAGTTCGTAAATACAAATCAGTTCCATTAGTGCAGGTTTTTTGTCCTTTTATTTAACTATTGGATTGTCAAGTGTCTAGCTGTAATGACAGTTATATAAACTACATCAAGAAGATCAAGAAACTCATGACTGCTTCTTACAAGAATTTGATGACCAATATCTTCTATTTCTTGTTTTGGAGCAGGAGTAATAAAAATATAAGTAGATTTTAGTGTACTGGTACGGTGCTCTACGGCTGTCAAGTATTATTACTAAACAAATAGTAAAAATACTCTGATTTTATTGCTTTAGTAATACAGTTACAAGAACCACTTTATTTCTAATGCGAGAGTCAGTACGTAGATGACATTTCTTAGGTTTGCACTGTATATCCAGTGGTTCACGAAAGTGATGATCAGCCTGAGGTTTAGGTACTAGATAAGGGAGCTCTGGTTTCATTACGATGAGATTTATCTCTGGAAATAAAATTAAAGATGTAATGAGTAGTAAAGTGCATTGAAGTGAGGGTTATACCCTAAAATAAGGATGGTGATACAAATATTAATGATCCACCATCTAAAAAAAAAAAGGGGGGGGTGTGAGGTGTAATTTCTAGAACTGTTTTATCAGTCTCAGAGATGGTCTCATTTACAAGTTGGTCTGTGCCAGGCAGTCTTTCTATCCCTAAACGTATAAAATCTGCATGATGGGTCTTTAGGCTGCATAATACAGTGTTGTGGTAATTTAGGGATTTTTTTTTTTCCTGAAGAACAAAGCTGCACTGATAAAGTCTAGGGAAGGATGGGGAAATATCAGGAAAACTTGTGGTATTTCTAATTGGCCTTTAATGTCAGTCCAAGAAGTAATGGAGCTACAGCAAGTTGTGAAGATGCATAGAATGAAGCCAGTGGGACTGTTTGCTTTGGCTGCCCCCCAAACATGTACACGATAAAAGGAAACTTTGTTGAACATAAGATTCAAAGAAAACAAACCAAACATACCTACATAAAAGAACCTGATCCCCAGCTAAAGGGTAGCTTTCTGTTTCACTGAACTGTAATCTCTCACTTTGCTGAAATACAGTTTGTACTAATATAAAATTTTGAGGTTTGACAAGATGCAATTTAATGTCTGCTTACCAAGACTGATAGGGGGTAAAAGTACCTTTTGGCTCTGATCCACAGAAGGCAGCTTGGCAAATTCTGTGGAGAACTACTTCAAAATATTGTACCTTATTTTACCAGTTCTCAGATGAGCCAAAGTTATATTATCTTGCTAGTAAGTGGTCTGTAAAGTGATTAGGACTTTGGAATGACATAATCTGGAAGTTCCTGTCTTTTCCAGGCAAATATAAAATAACTTTTGGCTTGAGTAAGGTCTTTTGGTTTCTTGCTTTAGGTGATCAGAAGGATCTGAGCCACAGGAGGGCTTGGATCAACTTCTTTGGATCCGGAGTTTAGATAGGAGAGCAGTTATTCTTGAAAACTACTCCATTGCCATGTTGCTGTATCTTCACAGTAGAGGTAACTCCTATTTCTGCCTGGGAATGCATAAAGGAGCCAAGTGTATCTTGGACTCTGATCTGTGTTGTATTTTTACTATTGAGAACAAGACTTTCTGGAGCTCTGAAAGGAACATTCCTTAAAAATAGCACACACATCCTTACTTTTCAAAGGGAGGCAAAGAAAAATGTGTTGTGTGTTTATGTCTAAATCTAAGTTTTGCAATGGTGTTGATAGTAGCATCCAAGCTTGCAAACAGTTTTTCAAAATTTGGCATTACTTTAAGACATGGAATTGAATTGCCTTATTTTAATTGTGAGCCTCGTAAGCTGTGAAGGTACTGCCTATAATTACTCTGTACTTCAGTTTTCATTTGTATCTGTCTTTTGTGTTTGGCAGTTACATGTTTTATAGTTGCCCATTCTTTCATAAATATTAAGCTGTTTGTAATTCTGGAATACCTACTTTCCACATACAGTGAGTGTGCAGCCAGTTGTGGATGTTCTGCCTACCCCTGTTCCCTTCACAAAAGGTATCGGATGTTTTTATTTCCCTTTAAGTCTGATATTCTGGTGGCCCTTCGTGTATCAGAATCCATTTGCATTATCTCAACTGATTTTACCAACAACCTGGCTACTTATGCTCCTTCGCACGGTAAAGTAGCATTGAATTGTGTTGAATCAGTTGGCTTGACAGATAAAAGGCAGAATATTTCTTATGTCTTGAATGAGGAATTTAGTACACTTAAAATATTGTATAGAGGTATGCCACCTGCAAAGGAAGAGGACCAAATGTACAGAAACGATTTTCTGAAGGTTCACCTTCAGTGTAGATCCTTCTCTCGGGGACCTGCCTGACCAGATTCCAGAGCTGCACATCTCCTGGTCATTATTTCTTCTGTGCATGTTATATTTTATATACATTTCATCTCTGTACATCAATGGGGCAGAACGCCTGCTTTGAGTAAGCACTTTGGATTCCATCTCCAAACCGCACTTTAATCAATATCGTTTGCAGTGATAGAGTGCTCTGTAGAGTCTCCTTTTCTTGTCTAACCTCAGCCAGGAAATACAACAGATGGGTTTCACCGTGCCTTTCTGGCAAGGAATAGCATGAAAATAGAAATAAACCTTATTACATATGTGCTTCTCAGCACGATGCTTGTAATGTGCAATAAATATCACTAGAAAAGTGCAAACTTATTGCCAGTTAACCATTAATCAGGAAAAAAAAAAAGTTTAATAGGCTGAGCTTGGGAGCAAATGCATCATAACCTTTACATTAAAAACTGGTAGTAGGGTGGTTTTTTTCTTATATGTAGACATGTGCTTACACAGGGATACTCTCTCAATGTACCATCCTGAAATGAAAGATGCTATTATGTGTTTTCCCAGAAACAGCAAATCCACTGTTGTGTGAGCAGTATAACAAATATGTAATATGTAACATACTAAAAGAAGGAATATATTTAGAAAACAAAATTGTGGATCCAGAAATTTGTTTTCAACAAAACCTTTTTTCACAAATTACTAATTAACATCTTAATTTGAAATCTTCCAATGCACTGTAAATATTGTAGGCTTGTTATTCAGGGCCTGTTATTCAGGCACTATTAAGGGTCTTCAAGGGAACTATGATATGTTTTCTCAGCTTTAGGTAATAAAACTTTTGCCAAAGTGTTTGAGATGATAAAGTTGATACATCCACAAAACTTCCAGCTGAAATGGAGGTGATAGAAGTTGTCTATATGGGGTAAGAGCCCTTGGTACATTGGTATCACTGCAGTGTATCTTGTCACATCAGAGAGGTGCATGGGAAAACTTCAATGATTCAGGTGCCCTTTAGGGGTTTTTGTCAGTCATAGGTGGGGGATGTGTTTACCCAGTACTAACAGCAGGTTTATATTTTAATAATGATTCTTTCATCCAATTGTACAACTTACTTCTTAGACTAGTTTCTGTATGTAAGTATGTGAAGTGGTGGCTTTTTTTTTTCTTATCAACCAGGATAGCTGAGAGTTTAATCATACCTTTACAGATGAATAGGCACTCAACTTCTTTGGATGAGGCTGCATTTCTGGAATCAGATTCTGTGTTCTGTAGGATAATATTCTGCAATTCTGCTTGAGACTGAATGGCCTGTCCGTTTTCCTAACAGCAATTTCTTCATCACCTCTGAAGAGATTTCTTCAAAATTCCTCTTCAAGGAGACACTAATCTTGGTGACAGGCAGAATATGTAATGAAATTGAACACCTTTTATGGTTTGCTATTACAGATGGGAGTTTATATAGGTTCTGATAATAATCATGGTCCTTCCTTCCTTCTTCCCCAGTGGATGACACAAACCACACAGACTCATCAGCCATACCAACTATTCCTTAAAAGATCAACATGGTCTCTTAAGGTAACTGGATATCTGTTCTAGTCTAAAGGCAAAAACGATGTCAACATTTCATCCTTCCAGTTCAATGCTTTCATTGTTTCACTGATGTCAATTATGTGTGTTTCTGCTACCATCAGTGAAGAACAGTCAAGATACAACTGTAGCAATTCTTAGCAATTTCTTTAATCCAAGTGCAAATGAACCTTACAGTTCTTCCTATCGGTTCTACTTGATAGCAGACTTTACATTCATTTGCAACACCTTTGCTTACATCCTTTTGATACTGGTTGGTTGGCTAATATAAAAAGAAATGTATCTGCTCAAATCTAGACTAAATCAATAAAACATGAGAAGCATAAGAAAACAATGAAAAAATGTTGTCCCCATGTGTAGTACTTCACAGCTCTCGATACCTCTGGTTTTTGGTTTTCTTGAGTGTCAGTAACCTTAAAGCATTTGAGACTAAGTTGGCTTTCAGAGGACACGTTCAGCTACGTACCTTCCCCCTCACCCTTGTCTCTCCCTGTGCTTGAGGCCACAGATTCCTTACAGACCCACAGCTCTGGTTTTGCTGCAGACTTCAACAACCAGGAAACAGGAGAACCCAAAATGAGCATTAACTAATTTAATGGAATCTCTCTTTATCTCTTATTCAGCAGTAGCATTCTGTGGTTCCACAGAACCACAGAATGCTACTGCTGTCGTGTAACAAGCAACACGACTCTGTTTCTGCTCTTCAGCTTCAGTAAGACCAGAAAATGTATGTGAATGGCTATTGTTTGAAATCATTACATTTCTTCATCATTTATTTTTGACAGCCAGTTCCTTCAAAGACAATTGTTTTATCATGGCTAGATCGCAATGAGCCATAACAAGTTGGCTCACATATTTTATAGAGACCATAGATGTTATCTTAAATGCAGGCTCTGTATTACTCTCTTTAGATATGTTTTTTTAAAAGCTAGACTGTAACATGGTCTAAATGAAAGAAAATCTTTATTGTACAAAAATATACATCGGTTTGCCCTAGTTGGTTCTGAAGACTAATCACTGGAGGGATAAGATGGAAGCATTACAAATAGTTTTGTGAGGTCAGGCTTTGCAACCTTATGTGTTCTTTGCTCCGTTCCTTACACCCTGTGGCCCTGGGCAGGAGTTCTGCTGCTGGGCTTTGCCTGCTGGGGATCCTGTGGCTTGCTGATACTGTAGATACTCTGAAGTTGAATTTCAGTTTTGATACTACTTTAAGAAGTTGTCATAAATATTTTTCCCCCATCTACTTTTACAATAAAGTATAAAGCAAGCTTAAAGAAAACTGTCCTTGTCAGCTGTATGAATGTGAGTTGGTCCTTTTCATCATGAACTAAAAGTGAATCTATGTATTTCTAATTCTCGGATTTTGAATTTAATTCAGCTTCACTAAACCCATTTCTAAGCAGATATTTCCATTGTAACAATACCTAGCTAATTATTTTTAAAAATTATGAATAATTATAATAAACCTCAAAATGTCACGTGACATCCCTGTTGCCTCACACGATCTCTCCATTTTCCTCCTATCATTCCCATTCCCATTGCTTAACTCTTCAAATATAGAATATCTACTCTTCTATACACTTATAAAATACTATTTCTGTAAAATGTTAGATGCTCTAAAAAGCCATTTAATATATCTCTCTTGTATACTGATGTCATACATCTAAGATACTTTGCTCGTCCTGCCCCCGAATAGCCCAGTGGGCCAAAAGGAGAGCTTGGTCTTTTCAAGTACAGTCACCTTTGAAGAACAAGTTTACCTCTTCAGTAATGGGATTCCTCTTTTGGGAGGAGAGTGCATGTCAAATTTGAACTGTACTCTGCTTGGTAAATGGAATTTTAAAGTGACAGCTTGATTAAAATTAGAGGACAATGAGGGGGATAGCTTAACTTGTGACACGTTTAGTGTCTTTTTGATTTATCTGATACCATTAGGATGACACTTCACATCTGAAATATAATTGTGCTAAGACAATTGTTTTTCAATTCTCATAGTACCGTTTTAATAAGACTTAAATCCAGTCTGTCCAGACTCAATTCAGCAAGTACCTAAGTGCAATATTAATAGTATTTCATAATAGAAAAACAATACCCATTTTTAAATATTAATGCTGTCATATAACAACTTACTAATGTTGCTTACAGATACTTGAAATATCTGCATGAATATCTTAGACTTAAATCTGAGTAATTTTTTTAAGGACTCCTTGTTTATTCTAGTGCCTTTGATGATATGCTCAAGGGCATATAGTTATGTACACCTTTGAGGTTTGTGTGTGTGGCGACTGAGTTGAGTGATATGGACCTGATCACGGGCCTAAAGTTTTTCTTCTAGCTTCTTCAAGGGTCAATAATAATAATACTACTACTTCCCAGTATTACCCAAAAAACTCTGGGTGACCTAGATATGAGATACTATAGAATGACAAAATCCTGTTAATTTTTTTTTTATTATTTTGCTTTGTTACTTCGGCTGTAAGCGTTTGGGTCATTGAAAGGATAAGGATGTTTGCTTGGTTCATGTAGGGAGTTTCTAATTCAAACAAGTTGAAACTAGTTTCTTCTTGAATGGCTGTTGCTTTTCAACTCTTAAGGACTGCTGCAGAGATTTTTCCTACCCTGCTAAACTACTCCCAACTTTTCTTTTTTAAACTCAGTAGAAGTTTTTCTTCTGTAATTAGATTATTTGCACAAAGTTATTTTTAATGTGTCATAAGTCTGATCTGAGTCTTTGAGACATGGTAGAAGTTGTCCTTCCTCATCCATCAGCTGTAGGTTAATGCGGGTGGTTGAGAAGGAGACATGTTTGTTAGGAGTGGGGATTTACAGCTAGGATTAAATTCAAAGACTTATTCTGCTTTTTCTTGTCCCAAAAGAGTGTACAACACACATTTTAGCTGACACTTCAGAAGAAGGCATATACCCCGACCTTGAGACAGTATTACATTACAGGCCATATAGACTCCATGTAAAAATGCACGAGTTTACTAAGGGTCACTCCATTCACTGTAACTGTTGTAAATAACAGTAATGATAGTGCAATACAGTACAATAATAATAGTACAGAACAGGTACTATGTAAACATCTGATTGTGGTAGTGTTGGCTTTTGGAGAAGGAATAAGGACGCATTCTCCTACTACAGCAACTGGCCTGGATCACATGTGCTGTACTGCAGAATGCTCCAGAGGACCTTTACAGCCTGCTCTGGCTTCATCTGCCGCTGTTTCACTAGATTAATGGTGGAAAAAAGATGAATGCAGCTAGCCATTGAGCTTTATTTCCTTTTCCAAAGGTAGTAAAATGCTTATTGCATAGTGTATAATATTTAGGCGATGTGATAAATCATTAAGCACTCCTACAAGCTAAAGGTAAATTCATGTAGAAATAAACTTGTGCCTGAAGTATGCTGGTGAACTGTGAGGCATTCTGACTTTGATACATTTTAGCAAAGGTCTGAAATTGGATGCTTCTGAGTGTCCTATAGTTTGGTTTTGGTTACTGCTTTTTGTAGAATTAAAAAGGTCTTGTCTTCACAGAAAGCAGGGTCAGGTTCAGGCAAACACTCTGGTTTAAAGTCTTAATATTGCCAGAGTTTCTATAGTGGTTATGCCTATTTTTCTTTTTTCTTAGAACCGTTTTTAGAGCTTCTGTAGCCTATTATAGTCTTCCAAAAAGGCACATGGGAACCGACAATCTTAAAAACAATTGTTAAGCTGTTTCTGATTTACCCATCAAAATGGCTCTATTTTTACTCATGGTGCAAGATGGGCTTCACAGAGAAGTCTTACTGTAGCGAGAATACGAGTGCACAATGCCATGGAGAATTTTAATGATAACATGTTTTACTAGTTTTATATTTTCTTTCAGTGGATTGTTCTGTGTATTTCAGACAGGTTTGAAAACAAACATGTCCCTTTCAATGAAAGGGTTTGTGTTCCAAAAATTGACCAGTATTGTCAATCCAGATAGGATATGTTCTGTATTACCTGTGATCCAAAGAGTTTATGAAGGACTTGAGGAGTAGGAAATCTATCAGCTTTTGTTAAAGAAGTGTTAATTAATAAATATATAAACAAACCCCAAACCTTTCCTGTTGTATGCAGAGCTGCATGAGCAGGTAGGCAAGTGAGATGAGGTGTGTTGGCATCGTTGTGAACAATAGCAAAGCTCCAGAGCACTTTCAGTGAAGTTGTTAATAATGTTAAGATCCTTCACTTTTTTTTTAATCTGCTGTAGTTTCTTTCCAAGTCAAAACAATAGCTGAAACCAAAACAATGTCAGCTCTGCAGTCAGTTTGTTATGGGTTTATGATAGATTTGAAATGTTATCTTAAGACTACTATTACCCATTAATTGACATTTAATTCTTCTTAGTTTTAATATAAACACTTTTCTTTTAGGAGTTTGTTTTACAGTACAAAGGGAAAAGTGTTTGTATACATACATGCACAGAAGCAGTTTTAGTGAGGTCTGATCTAATACTTCATTGTGGGGAAACAGGTGTGATTTAATGAGCACAAAGCTAACTGAAGTTCATAACTAGAATTGTTATTGATGTTGTTGAAAGGGTTTAATAAAAATGTTCTTGCCCAGCACGTGGCTTCAGACTTTAAATGCTTCAGTAGGCTGTGCCAGGGAAGAGGTTTGTGTCTGTAGAACTTCAGAGCTGGGTCGTTGGGTTCTGTGTACTTGAGTAATTAAAACACAACATTTCGTTGAACACGTCTCAGCACAGGTCTTACAGCTACCTGGCATCATCCCAACCTTTTGGTGATAAGGACGTATGTGCACTGGCCTGCTCAAGCTGAGGATCTTTCCCTCGGGAGAGGTGGTGGATTCATCACAACCTGATGCCCGCAGATCTGCAGCTCTTGAGTCCAATGCCTCTGGGACGGTCTTGAACTGCTTTAACAGTACTGTGCGATCGTTCTAGGGATAGGGAGACAGGTACAGGCAGAGACTCTGTTTTGATGCCTTGGTATTGGCAGTGCTTCTAAAAATGGTTAAACCTATTCCATTTCTTTTTTGGCAGAACCATTTATTTAGAGATTTTGAAGACTCCGGCATGCCAAAGGCAGCTGTGATGTGTGGGCAGCCTCCTGCAATGCCCTGGGGGAGTCTTTGCTCTTTATTTCTAAATCACCACCATGTTTCAAAATCCGGTCATTATCTCTTGTTCAAAAAACCCCAACCAAACCCTAAAACTTTTAGCTCAGTTCTTAACACTTAGAAATGTTGTGTATTTTATAGAATACTAAGGAGCTTATTGTGAATTAATTTAAGACTCATAAATTTATTATTTACTGCTGCGAAGAATTACAGGCTTCTATTTTATGAGCTACCAGAAGTGAAGAAACAAACTAAGGTTGGGGTTTTGCCTGCCTCTTGAAGGTCAGTGAGACTGTAGTGATGGAGTAAAGCCTCCACAAAGTGTGAGTGTATGTGTGACTTAAAACACAGATGTCAATTCCTCACTATGTGCCCAGTGTTGTTACAGACCTTGAGCCAGAACAAGTTTCTCACAACTGTCTGCTGAATAATGATGTTGCAGAGGGCCGAAGCGGTCCTTGTGTAAGCAACCGTAGGCATGGCTTCATTATATATATCTAGCTCACAGTCTAAAGATGAACCAGAAAGCAAGCAGAGTGGCTGCAGATAGAAAGCTGAGCTAAAGAAGAATTATTTCTTCCTGTGTAAATTCACTGCCAGGTGTTACTAAAATTGAAATATTTTTCTCTAAGGTGTGGTGTGCAGGGAGGTGACCAGCCACATACTGAGCCTGACTTGCTTAATGTGGATCATCTGGCAACAGTAGAGGGGCTGTGCTAGCGACAAAAATTGGAAGGCATCCTAAATATAGAAGAGAATCAGGATAGTGTACAGAAATAACTGAAATGACATTGAAAACTGGGATAATAGAAGTGGAATCAAATTCCAAATGCAAAATCAAAATCAAAGGTCATAACTTCTGAGTAATAGCCGAGTTTTATAAAATAGCTGAACAGTACTTGGATGAATGTGGGATGTGCTTTAGCAGTCCCTCTGATATGCATGAAAACAAGCAAGCAGAATTTTCTGCTCTATCCATGTGTCATCATTTCTGAACAGTTTAATGAGTGAGGTGAAGAGTCTTAGAAAATAGGGCTATGTGAAGAGTGTATTCAGCCTTAGAGCGATCAGAATGGAGCGCAAGTGAAAGAACTGAAAGACAGTGACTACAGAAGAAAATATGGTACTAATGGATGCTGAATGAATGGAGGCTGAGTGCTGCATGAGGATTCCTGATTGGCAGAGCAGCCAAAGTCCAACACAGATTTCCAAGCGGAAGAGGTGGCAAAAAACCTGCAGGAGTTTCCATAATAAGGAAGTTCAAGTTCATGAAAGGAATGATTTTTGCATAGCTCCTTTAACATCCCAAGGGAAATCTTCCTCAGACCTCTGCTTCTAAGAAGTGTATAATGCCATCAGCACTCCTAATGCTTTGTTCGAACTTTTTTTTATCTGGGAAAAGTGTGGATGTTCACAACTATTGTATTAGAGACAACCTGCCCTTAGAGTAAAAGCCTGTTGTGATAAATGTTGTGATACATGTCCACTAATGCATTGGCTAAATGTGTAATGTTCAGAGAAGCATATATTTATCTGATGTTATCTGTTAAATGTTTAGCTGATGTTTAGCTGTTAAATATGTCACCACAATAGAATGCACAAATATCCTCCAAAAAGATCTCAAAAAGCTTCAAAACAAAACTCCATGGAGGAAAATTTAGAATGAAGTAGATGGGCTACAGATACTCATTTCTAGATAGTTAATGTATTAGTTGTTGATCTGAGAAAGGTGATAAATTCTTAAAAGCTTATTTTAAATTTTAGTGCAGTATCAACTGTTTTCTTAAATTCCTTATGGCCTCAAAATTACACTCATGAAACATCAGCTATGTTTACCAAAATATTTTCAAATTTAGATGAGGGTTGCAACACAGGGAGATAGTTCAAAGAAGGAAGTGTATATTTGGTGTTGACAGTTTTGCAAATTGATGTGAATGTGCATGTACAATATTCAGAATTTTTACTGTAAGTACTTCCAAAAAACCCCCACCCTAAACCCCAACCCTATAATTATAACAGATTTTGACTTTAAAAATAGCATTTGTTCTTGTGCTTTAAATCAGAAAGTATTGAGGCTTTTTATTGTAGCAATATATTCTATCACCATTGAAAACCAGTGTGGAAAAAGGCAACTGTAATGGGTTGCCACTTAAAAAAAATAAAATAAAATAAATTTTCTGTGCAGAATCTCCATCTCTGGGTATCTGAGATTTTTTTTAACCCTGATAAGATCGCAAACAACAAATGCTTAAGTAAAACCCACCACACCTGAGTTCATTGTAGTATTCACTGCATAATTTGACATTTTCATTGAGTGAAAGAAATCTTCAGCTCACTGAATGTATAGAGATTGCCCTGCCCCAAGCTACCCCATGACAAGCTCCCTCTGAAGAGCTCTGTGAATTAAAACAGTGATTTAGGTGAAGGTCCACAGTGCTAGCCTGTGTCCAAGATGAGTGTGTGGATAATGGGATGTATGAACAGCTATCTGTTCGAGGGGCAGCACTTTGTAATGGCGTATTTAGCTGGAGTGTTGGTTCTTTGGAGAACCTGTGGTCTGCTGAGACCTCTGGCAAAGTGGGAGGTATTTGCTTTGGGGTCAGAATGGTAGTGTAGGGACAGTCAAATTTAAATTTGCTTTTTCACTGAGTGATTTAAGATATTAAAGAATTCTAATTTCTAAGACAAGAGTGATGCAGCTTGACTTTGAAGTACTTTGTAAAACAATCTAGCCCAATGTCCTGTGCCTGCAACAGGACATGAGCAGGCCAGCTATAGCAGGTCTTTCTAATACTAACAGCCTTAGGTACTTTTGGATGTGGATTGCTGAAGCCCATGCAGCTTCTGTGTTGCATTCAGGGATGCCAAGTGCTCGACAAGCCACTTTCTCTTATTTACCAGCAGTCCTGGTTGACCAGCGTGATGGTTCCACGTGAGTGGAAGCTGGCGCATGTGACACCCATCTACAAGAAGGGTGAGAAGGAATACCTGGGAAACTACAGGCCTGTCAGTGTGACCTTGGTACTGGGGAAGGTGGTGGAACACATCATCTTGAGTGCCATCATGCAACAAATGCAGGACAAACAGGTGATCAGACCCAGTCAGCATGGGTTGGAGAAAGGCAGAACACGCTTGACCAACCTGATCTCCTTCTATGACGAGGTGATCTGCTTAGTGGATGAATGGAAATCTGTGGGTATTGTCTACCANACAGGCCTGTCAGTGTGACCTTGGTACTGGGGAAGGTGGTGGAACACATCATCTTGAGTGCCATCATGCAACAAATGCAGGACAAACAGGTGATCAGACCCAGTCAGCATGGGTTGGAGAAAGGCAGAACACGCTTGACCAACCTGATCTCCTTCTATGACGAGGTGATCTGCTTAGTGGATGAATGGAAATCTGTGGGTATTGTCTACCAGGACTTCGGTAAAGCCTTTGACACTGTTTCCCACAGCATCCTCCTACAGAAACGAGCTGCTCCTGGGTTAGACAGGAACACTCTTTGCTGGGTTTTAAACAGGATGGATGGCTGGTCCCAGAGAGTTGTGGTGAATGGAGTTAAATCCAGCTGGCAGCTTGTCATAAGTGGTGTTCCTCACGGCTCTGTGCTGCGGCCAGTCCTGTTTAACATCTTCACTGATGATCTGGGTAAGGGCATCGAGTGCACCCTCAGAAAGTTTGTGGGTAACACCAAATTGTGTGGGAGTGTCTCTTTGCTGGAAGGGTCTGCAGAGGGACCTGGACAGCTTGGATTGATGGTCAGGGGCCAACCTTATGGGGTTCACTAAGGCAAAGTGTTGGGTCCTATACTTTGGTCACAATAACCCCAGGCAGCACTACAGGCTTGGGACACAGTGGCTGGAGAGCTCCCTGGAGCAGAAGGACCTGAGGGTGTTAGTTGACAGCAACTGTACCCGAGCAGCAGTGTGCCCAGGTGGCCAAGAAGGCCAACAGCATCCTGACCTGTATCAGGAATAATGTGACCAGCAGGAGTAGGGGAGTGAATGTCCCGTTGTACTCAGCTCTGGTGAGGCCGCACCTCGAGTGCTGTGAGCAGTTTTGGGTCCCTCGATACAAGAAGGATGTTGAGATGCTGGAGCATGTCCAGAGAAGGGTGACAAAGCTGGGAAAGGGTCTGGAGCACAAGTCCTGTGAGGAACGGCTGAGGGAGCTGGGGCATTTTAGTCTTGAGAAAATCAGGTTGAGGGGAGACCTTATCGCTCGCTCTCTGCAAGTACCTGCAAGGAGGGTGCAGAGAGGTGGGGTTGGTCTCTTCTTTCAGGTAACAAGCAATAGGACAAGAGGAAATGGTTTCAAACTGCACCAGGGGAGAATTAGGTTAGATATCAGGAAGAATTTATTTATTGAAAGGGTTGTTAAGCATTGGCACAGGCTGCCCAGGGCAGTGGTGGAGTCACCAGCCCTGGAGGGATTTAAAAGTTGTGTGTATGTTGTGCTTGAGGACATGGTCTGGAGGCAGATTAGGCAGGGTTAGGCCGTGGCTGGACTCGATGATCTCGAAGGTCTCTTTCAACCCAGGTGACTCTATGATTCTGTGATGTATATTTAAGTTTCTAATTGCTCTGGGAGCCCGGCAGGTGTTCCTTGTAGCTCCTGTGAACTCGGGTCTCTCTGCTATTGTCTGAGGAGGAGGAAGGTTTATTAGAAGATGCACCAGGATCAAGTGACTGGTATTATACAGATCAAAACCAGTGGTGGGTATTTTTTAACCACTGGAATGTTTGAGGGATATTTAGGCTAATGTTGTCATTCTGGGTGATAAGGTAAAGACGTGCTGGTGTATTTTATTATATTTAACAGTATGCATGCAGATACATTTTAGAGTAGACTAAGTAGGTATACATATATGCATATATGCAGTCTTAATATCAGGGATAAATTTGCGTAATTATAGCTCATAATTTGTCTGCGTTGCAGCTATTTTTGAGAGTTAAATAATTGCTGATAGGAGGGAGTGGTAATTTATGGCAAGAGAAAATGCTCTCGCCTCATCTTATCTTGAGGGTGGTGGGTGTAGTTCTGAAGCTGGTCCTTTGCTGCCTCTCAAATATGCATTACTGTAGTCACATTATCTGTAGTCACCTTTTGGGGACTGAAAAGATTCATAGCACAGTGGGTATTTTCTTAAATAATGAAATTATTGTCGTGCAGAAAATTTGTATATTATTGAAAGAAATGCTGATTTGTAACTGAGAATATGCAGGCACGTTTTGCTAAATAGAGATGTTTCATTCTGAAAGAATAACATTATGTCACAAGTTTCCAGTTGCTAATAATACGCCAGAGAATAGATTTAAAAAAAAAATTGATCTAGGTTGCCATAGTTAGGGAAGACAGTAGCTTATCTAAGTACTAATCCATTTTAAGGAACCATGCCTATTTATTAACTTAACAATGTTGTATAAATGATTAGACTGAAATGTGGATATGGCCTTTGAGAAGATGAATGTCATGAGAATGAGCTTATGGAACTTCAAATATATTCCCGTTTATGTGTTTAATATATTATTATGTATTTAATATATTATTTAATATATTATAAAATGTCATTTGTTTAAAAAAAGAATTCAATTCATAATGGGTTTAGTATAAACAAATATTTGTTTTATACTACTTAAGCTCTATTTGGTTTTTGTTTCAGGACAGCATTTTCAGAATTAAGATTACATTATTTATTAGCTAGAAAGAAGGATGAGGAAAGACCTCATGTCGTGTGTTTAGGGAATTCATGGGAAGTCTAGAAAGCAGCTAAACGTTATGGATGTAGAATACTCCGACTCACCAAACCATTGCAAGTACGACAGCTTGCTCCCTGGAACTGATGGATGTTTTACTACAGAGGAAATATTTGGAAGATCTGACGAGACTTTGGTTGTGTGGTGACTGCCCAAGAGCACCACATATCTCACATTGTAGATGACTGAAACCGATTTTAGGATAGCCTTCTAATGCTCTTGGTGTGGCTTGCTTAGCCTACAGAGACAGAGAACTGAGGGGTTTTGGGAATCAATGGTTGTGAGCTTCAATAAAAAGGAGCTTGGCATTTTAAATCCCATGCATTTCAAAGCTGTAGAGCAATAACCTTCCCAGGGTAAGGGAGTTTGAGGATGTGCCCAAATGTGTTCTTCCCAGAAGTAAAGCCTGAGCCATAAGAGATGCTCTATCTTCTTCCCTGGGGAAGGAATGATTTCCGCAGTACCTTGACCTGAGGCTGGACAAGCTCTTCTTGATGTGCTTCTCATTACTAGAAAATACCTGTGCAGGAAAATACTTAAACGTGATGTGTGGTGCTTCAGACCTTCCAGTCCAGCAGGATTCATCATATTCCTAAATTTGGGCCAATACTTAATACTTTAAGTTACTCAGCAGGCACAAAGGTTTGATAAACAATATCCATCTGTCAGGTGAGATGCTCGCCTTTGTGTATTTAAATAAAATCTTCATCTTCCAAACTGTGCTTTGTGTACTTCAATAATGACGACAGCTGAGGTGAAGGAATTAATTTGGTATAAATATTCCCCTGTGTAGGTAATCGGTTTCTATTACTTTTAACACCAAAATCAGCAATGTATTTGAGGAAATAAATTTCAAAGCAAGGAGAAGTCTAGAAAGTAATTATTACGGATATGGTAGTGAATTCTCTAACCACCACTCCAGTGACTTTTTTTTTCCCTGTTACTTTTGGTTATGCTTTATGAAACATGTTTATAGACTATGTCAGCAATGTTCTTCCTCAGTTGCTGTTGCAAAGACTATTTTCGCGGTTTATCACAAAATGCCAGATTTACTCAGCATGTAATTTAATCTTATGCTTGGAAGCATCCACATTACTTGGTTATCGTGAAGTTATTCTTTAATAAAAATGTATGCTTTGTGATCTCTATTTTATTAATTTGGTGAGTCAGTTTATCGATTGTCACAGATGCCATGAATGTATAATTTGTCACAGTTATTGGTTGCCTGCCAGCGGTTTGTAGCACCACAGAGTTCTTGGCTCTTGGGGCACCTTAGAAATAAGTCTTTCTTGATCTGGGAAAAGAAAAGCTTTCGCCTGTAAATTATCGTCAGGGCTTGGGTTGATATCAGGTTTATCACTTCATGGCATGTATTATCCTGTATTAGCTGAACGCTACGAACAAATTAATAACATGGCCTGTTCAGGCAAGAGATTCCTGCAAATATGATTTGGTGGTTTTAAATGTTGGGGATGAGGTCAGGAGGAGCACAGTATCGTGAACGGAAGGTGAAGGCTTTCTCACTATTCTAGTTCACTCTAAACTTTGGAATTACTGGAGTCATTAGACTGAAGGAAAAACAAAAAAATCTGGATTTTTTTAATCCTCTTCTACAGCTGATAGTAATATCCAGCAGGCATGAGTTTTGTTGAGTGAAAAGACTACTTCTATGACCAAATGCTACTGAATTTTCATTGTATTTAAAGTAAGACTATGCATTTTTATAAAAGTAGGTATTTGTTTCTAACATTGTTGGATTTAAGTGATTTGAGATTTTAAACCTCTGCTGGATTCATCTTGGTATTTTTAAGGCTGGACTCGGCACACCCTGTTCCTAGTCACACTCTGGGTCTGTGTAGCGTGTCGCTAACGACCAGTGGCTGGACAGACTATGTAAGAATTTAACTGGAATGAATTGGGGGGGCTGTCTCATCACCTCGGTCTCTGGAGCTTCGCAGGGCAGGTTCCCCATGGGGCTTCCCGAGTTTTTGGTATGTACGATGTACAGTGGGGCGGGGGCTATGTTAAATAAATAAAATTAAAAAACCACCCACCTGGAAACGGTTCTTTTCTCCTCCCCCAGGGAGGTAAAAGGGAAAGGAGAAAAGGTAAGGGAAAAGGAAAAACGGGGCGAAGGG
>VXBZ01004395.1:243143-320035 GCA_013399135.1 Heliornis fulica | reverse complement strand
CCCCCCCCCCCATACAGTTAACTACTTGTTGTCAGCAGCTCTGGCACATCCCAGTGTTCACTGTAGGCTGCCCATGGTGAAAGGGCTCCTTTCCAATGGCAGAGAGTTAATCTGGCTCGGGGTGGGATTAACTGTTGTGGTAGCTCATGATAAACATCTGTTGCAGTACTCCCAAATGAGAACATTGCTTTCCAGAGTATTTACTGCACATTTTGAACCTGTGCACTTTACTTGTGGTTTTATTTCCACCCTCTCTACCTCTGCCAATTACTAAATTCTTTCAAAAGGACTTAAATCCAAAGAGTCTATCTTTGAGGCTGTGTTTATTTTATGACAGAGAGAAGGAAATGTGATTATTGAGTTACTATTCGTGTGCTGGACCCCCAAATATTGCTGACCAGAGTGTGGAAACGTGTGTGTTCCTTAATAAAAAACAACTGTGGGAGCCATCTCCTGGGTCCGCTGCCACATGTGTCAGTGCTCGCCTCGGAGCGTGTGGTGGAGACCTCAGGATGCCAGGCCCCTGCGTCTTTCCCTTCTGCTCCAAGTTTGGCAAGGTGAAACTGGTGGGCAAGGGTGGAGTTTCACTTGGACCTGGAACCCAGGGGCGGGTGCAATGGTTGGAAGGGTTTTGCCAATGGGACGTGGACTTTGCCATTGAGGAAACCATCTTCTAACTCCCTCAAATATTTTTTTTAAGTTGTAAAACGTTAAACATTTTTTTTCTTAAATTATAGATTCAGTGGATCAAACAGTGACAGTTTCCCTTACAGCTGGCCTTTGAAGTGAGGTGTTTTAGCAGCCAGCTCTGGCTATAGCTGAGGTTCAGGCACAAGCACAACAAGCTTTAGGTAGGTTTTACCAAAACATCAACAACCTTCTTCCCCACCCTGCCCAAACCACAAAACCTGACCATTCCCAGTGTCTCTGGGAAAATAAGATTGGAAACAACATGAAATACCTTAAATAGAGGGTGTTTCAAGACAAATTGTTTTTCTTTCTTATGCTAATAAGGATGATGCTCTTAATGAAGTCACATTCAAAGCATTTTCACCCCTGTTCTTAAGCAGGTGCAAAACATCTTGTGCTAAATTTCCTATGCTTAAAGTTTCCTACTATTATCAAGGAAAATATCTGAGCACTTATGTGCCATCACCAGAATGATCTCTCTTTACTTAGCAGTCTGACGAACACAGATGATGAAATGGGACACTTCCACACCACAAAGCTACTTGTAGTAACAATATGAGAGTCTGCAACTGTTTCTTTCAGATTTTCTTAGGTCTGGTGGAAACGCTTGCTTTAGCAGGAAATCTGTAAGAACAGCCATACCCATTCAGATCGAGCATGTCTAATTCAGTATCCTGTCTCTGATGGTGATCAGGAGCAGCAGGTATCTATGGGAGGGTACGGTAACAGTGATAAAGTGAAGACATCTAAGTTGAGATTTCTTAGTTTACTAGTTTTATGGTGGTACCATGGTTTGCAGAATCGGCTTCCTAATCATAATGCTGACATGACAGATGTGCGGTGCTTAACAGCCTCGTCTTTCTCTTAAAAGACCATGATAGCGATAGGAGGATAAAAGAGGAAAAAAAACCTCTGAGAAGTACTGGATCATACATGAAATAGAGAGAAGTAATGGGATAAACCAGGAAAAAGAAGAGGGCTGTGTTTACTGCAGAGTATAAAGAAATGGCAGGATAAGCTTGGCTTGCTTACCCAAGATTTGAGGGCTTCCCATGCTGGAGCTTGCTGAGACCCAGCTCTGATGTGTTTTCAGCCATCACCTTCATCACATCATTTGGGCCTGGGGAGAAGTTGGGCTTAGCTGTGACAGGGAGAAGTATTTGGCCTGAGCCTTGTCAAAGGAAAGAAAGATGGTAGAGGCAGGAGAATGAACCATGAGAAACTTAAACAGATGGAAGAGGGGAGTGGGAGGGAGTGATGGGAGCATCAAAAAATCCTGTAGAAGCTCTGGATTGTTCTGTCAGTAAAGATCTTGATTAATTTGAATGAACAGAAGTATTGTACATGTTGGGACTATATTCTGCAAGTTTGCATGGAATCCCTTGCACCATTGCCATGCTTTTCCTGGGCTTCAAGGCACCCAGGCTTTATATTTTAGTGTGACCCTGGGTTCTGTTTTATGGCAGACCTGTGCAGACTTGCAGTCATAACTACTGAGGCCATCTAAAGAGCAACTTGAAAATGCTTAAAGCAATGTAAATAGTAATAAATAATTTTGCCTTCTTACAGATTTAAGATATTCCTAGGGTGGATTGATTCTTTGGTCAGGTTTTATTAATACTGTAAAACAAAGGCATGAGCATCCCATTGCCAGCCCAGATGTAGTGGTACTGTACTTCAAATGGCAGACATGGAGGTGTCGTGACGGGCATATCGTCACTTTAGCGTTTGCTTCTTAAAAGTAGATATTTAGGAAGCTTTTGCAAAGGTGTATGGGAAACTTACCCACTCTCAAAAGTGAGTTCAAGAATAATACCGATGAGGAGGTGTCACAGCAGGTGAGGAGGTGTCACAGCAGGTGAGGAGGTGTCACAGCGACTGCTCACCAAAATAAGTCATATCACAAGCTAGTATCAGGTTTGGAAAATTTGAGTATTGTCTGTATCGGGATGAGGAGAAGGTGGCACATTTGAGTACAAAAGGCAAAAACCATCTTGAAATTAAACACAGTGTACGTAATCCTATGAGCACAGGGGGTTTGATACGAAAAATGGGTCCTCGATGTGGTGGCCTTATGGAAAGAATATCTTCATCTGTAGGTTAAGGCCAGGCAAAGGAAATGTTTCAGCTCTCAGGCAAGGTCAGTATAAGATAAAAAAAACCCTACCTGACTGGTCATTAATAAAACCACATTTTTATATATGCATCTGTAAGCGTACTATAACTTAATAGTATTGATAGGATTATGTACATGTAGTATTAGAACAAAGTTTCTTATAATTAAAGGAAGAAAATTCAGAGCCTCACAGTATCAGAACGTGAGGACTAAGAAGAGCCATGTGTTTCAGGATTGAGCTTCATGTACCTTTTTAAGCGGATTATAGGAAATTGATGCTTTCTCAGTTCCACAGGCGGCTTTTTCCAGCCCGGCGCTCTCGCATCCAGGGAGCCTGGCTTCTGGGGCTGGTTCTCTTGCATACGTGCTGGAGGAGTTGCTTGGATTTACACCCTGTTGTTGTTCTGGGCAGGGACACAGGAGCGAGTTGTGCTCCCTCTTTCTCCCAAAGAAGTTCACCTTTTCCACTCTCCTGAAGATTCTGAGTCCTCATGTGCTTCCTGCCAGTAAATAAAATGAATTGCTGTTTCCAGTTCCTACTCTCAGTAGGAAAATAGGAGCTCTAACGAGGTGTATATAAAAGAAAATGTTTCACAGCACAATAATCCTGGGTACTCAGCAGCTCTTTGTTAGAAGGTTTGTAAAACTAATGTCAATATTTTGCCTTTTTTCCCAGCCATTGCAACAATGTTTCTTTTGGTGTTTTTTTTTTTTTTTTAAGACATCCTATAGCCCCTTAGAGTAAACATATGCCAGCTTCAGTCCCCATGCATTTTTAAACCACACAGAGGAATTTTCTATGGATGGTTTTGTATTTTTCCTTCTGATGCATTATCTCCACATTTCCTTACCATGATTTCCTTGCTGGGGATAGGTACTAGATGTCTTGTGTCTCTTTACTGTTGGGGCACTTTACGTTGCATATTTAACATAAAAGAGAATTTATTTAATTTCCACCTTCACTTAAAAAGCTTTTCTTTTTCCCCTGCCCTCATAGATTGACTTGACTTTCAGGAGGAGATTGCTCAGAGTTGAAGAGGAACTCCGTGGCACATTTGCACATCGGTTCACAGTAACATTTTACACTTGGACTTTACTGCCTTCTGTAATTTTGCTGTGGTTTCTTTAGTAAACAGAAATAGTTCTTCACATTTGTTTCTTAAACACCTCTTGGACTTATGCTGAGCTATTAATGGCTCTGTTAGTGTTGTTAAAGTATTAACCGAAGAATAGTAATTGCTGTGTTGTATCAAAGCTCAAAAAGCAATCTCATAGAATATTAATGAGAACCTTTTTAGATGTATGAATTATTGTCTAGGAAAGAAAATTAAATGGGGGGGACAACAGCGGGGCAGGAAAGAGAAAGGGAATTACTATTCTAGAGGAACACAGTAATAAAAATCGATAAACCTTCACTTTGGTCTTCAACTCCATTGCTCCTCCTTTCCGAACCCCATTTATGTCCTCTATAGGTACTGCAGAGGTCAGCCCTGGCCATATATATATGTGCTCCGGCACCTGGGCACACTGCGGGGGCTGGGAGCCAGACGGCAGTCTTAACAATGAACTTTCTTTTTCTGTTTTGGGTAGGCTTTAAATTACTTTAACCTTCTTTAGTCTTAAAAACTGTGACTATAGAGCTAATATTTTATGCGGCACTGAGAGGAACTGGAAGCGCTTTTCATTGCTATGCAAAATGCAGCCGGAGTATGGCGCAGAATTAACAGCGTGGAGCTCTGCTCTTTGAAAATGCGAGCAGTAGTTTATTTTCATTTCTGTCATTAAATATCTTATTACCATCTATTTGTTTTTTCTTTCCTCTCTCCTGCAGTGCAAAGAAAAGAGAGAGAGAGGAAAAAAGCGATTACTAGAAGGTAGGAATTGTACAACTGCTGGAAACAACCTTAAAATTGGTGACCTTCGGTTCACCTCTGCAACTGCTGGTGTGAGACATGTTTGGTTTTTTCTTTTTTTTTTTTTCCCAGAGCTGAGTTAAGTTAGTACCCCTGTGATACTCTTTCTTTCATCAGACCTTATTCAACTTTTATACTGAGTTGAGACTTGTGTGCAAATTCCAAATATAGGAATAATTAAACCAGAAATTCTCTCATGTAAATAGAGAGCTGGTTCATCGGTGCGTAATAAAACCATGGAACCGTTTCCTGGGATGTGCTTGAGCATTAAAACTTTGCAGTTTATGTAGCGTAATATAATTTTCCTCCTGTTTTTGGTAGCAGTTATTTCTAAGCAGGCAAATGAGCTGCCGTCGCTGTTCTCAGCTCTTTGCGGCCCCCTTGATCTGCATGAGAAATACAGAGGAAACTTCAGGCTCGTCCTTCGTTCTGTGAGATTTCAAAGGCGATTCAGTTTATAGCTTAAATCGTGTGATTTCTTTCCCAATCTTGTGTGATTTCTTTCCCAGTCTAGTGTATCAGCTCGTTGTCATCCTTTATTCTACCCCGTCTGACATGAGTTTCTCTCTTGTTCATTTAAAACTGAAACTTGAAAACTGCAGTTTTATACTTTATATTATTCTTCTACCCTGGAGCTGTTTTTAGTGTCTTTATTGCAAGTAGACAGATGGTGATATTTGGTTTCCTGTCAGTTTTAATGAATATAGATAGGAGTGATAAGAACATTTGCTTCGTTTAGCAAACTTCCTTTTCTGGCTTTTAATTAATGAAGTGTTTGCTGGTGTGCCGCTGCTTTTCTGTGTATTACAGTTAAATCTTATATACGATTCAACTTGTGGTGTCGGATAATAACTGCTGCTCTCAGTATCCTTTAAGGTTTCCTTACCCAGATTTTGGATACTGCAGGAGTCAGAAATATAACATGTGCTCCACAGTAGCCTCCTTTGTTTCTTTGTATTTTGGTAATATTTTCTTTTTATGAAAGGAAACGGAATGGGACAGTCCTCCTCTGGTGTTGCATTTAACCTGGGGTAATGCTCTTTTGTAGCCATTTGCTTCTCATGCAACTTCTTCAATAGAATAAGGTCCACAGTAAAAACTTTATAAAATAGAAAACTGCTTTTTGAACTTTGCTGCCCTCCTTTTTATTTTGTCCTTCTTTGGAGAGACCTGAAACATTAATCCTGATATTGATTTCCTTTTCAAATAGTTTGATTTCTGTGTTAGCTTAGCACAGATATTATTTTAGAGTCTTGTAACTATTTTAGACTCCATTGCTCTTAAGATCTTTCATCAACGTTTAACCTTAAGCTGGGTTATTTGGTTTTTGTTTTCCTTTCTGTATATATTCTGGTTCTAATGAAAGTTCAATATTGGTGCTTGTAGCTTTAGTTAAGTCATCTTTGTCATAGCAGTTTGAATTCTTTAATGGTAAAGTAACCATGTCCGAAAATATAAACATATTTCAGTGCATAAAGCCTGAATGTGGCCCGTAGATATAAAATCTCTTCTTTAGCTTTGTAGCTCTAATAGGTAAAGATATTACTAGGTGGAGCAGAATGACTTGGGGTGAAGGGCAAGTGGGGATGGTCATTGGGAAATTATTCTTATAACCATCTGACTATTGTTAATCAGAAAGAAACTGGTTTTAAACTTCGCTGTATCATAGAACCCCTGTTTCTTGAGTTAGAAGATGGACTCAATTTTGTTCTTCTTTTCAGGACTTTTGTTTTAACCTTATAAGGACAGGATTTGGTTCCCTGATGGCTAATCTGTGCAGGAAAAAGTGTTATTTTAGAAAGCTGTTTTAAAATAGTCCAGCAAGCCTGTCAGGAGGCAGAAATGGAGTTATTTTGTATTATTTCTTGTGTAGCTCTGAAATTGTTACTGAGTGCAAACCCCATTCCTGAAAACTTCATGTTGGTGAAAAGATGCTTCCAATTTAAATGGATAAGAGCCAACAGAAAATGTTTTCTCTGATCATCGGTTGGTGCAGGCAAATAATCAGGTGATCATGCTGTTACATGAATGATTCTACCTCTGTAAACAAGCAGCGACCGAGCCTTTGAATGTGTCCTTCCTTCCCGAAGGTCACAAGTAAGGAAGCAAAATCACAAAAGGATGCTCTAAGAATGGTGTATGTTTAGATAAGTAGTCACGTTGTGTATTTGCATTCAGTGTTGGCAGGTCAAAACTTCCCATTCTGTTCTTGGATTTTGCAAGGGTGATGAGGAAAGACTCATTAACCATTTAGAGAGAGGTGAGGATCTCTGTTGGTGGCCCTGGCACGGCACTTCTTCGTGGGTACCTGCGCAGTAGCTCACATCCTGCAGTAACAAACCTGATTTCAGACATCCCGGGTGTTTCACATTGTCCTGGTTTCAGACATCCTGGGTGTGCTCATGTACCCTGTTTTTATTCCAAGGGTCCTTCCATCTGAATCAGAAGTTTTCCTTATTCAGACAGCAGTGCAGAAACCCAGCGTTGGTTTTGATCTATGCTGTAGTCCTTGCAAAAATCAGTGTAAATAAAAAGCGTGATTTGGTACCATAGAATTTGTAGACAAGGAAATCTTAACATTAGTTGCAATATTGAAGTCGTGCTTTTATTTCTTGGTGGATCTTTGTCATCCGTCGGGAAACAGAGCTGCATGTCTTTCCCTCTTATAATAAAAGTATGTTTTCTGATTCATCTACACTGGTATGCGCCGCTGTATTCGATGGGTGGATTGGTGAACTTCATGTGAAATCCACGCTTGAATTAATGTGAAAAATAAACAGATTTGATTCAGACTCAATAAAGCCTTTTCCCTCTGGAAAGAGACCATAGTCTATATTTGTGGGTTTATTTTTCTTTAGCGTTTGCTTCTTATTTTCCATATAGTTGTAGTTGCATGTTTCTCCTTTTTCAATATTTGCCAAAGTCTCCAGCAGTTCTTACTGTGTCATATCTCCTTCAGTTATGAGCCAGAAGGAAAAAGAAAGTCATCTCTGGAAAAGAAAAGCCACAGGGCTCCATTCCCTTCCCACGCCCCATCATTTTGCTCTCCACATTTTTGAAGATGTGAAGCAATTTAGATCAGCGTTCTCCATCGTTCCTGTTTCCTAACCTGATTCCTCTTCTTGCAGAGAGAAACCAAAGGAAGATGCAGAAGAGAAGTTGAAGAAGGAAGGAAGGAAAGAAAGAGAAAAAAATAGTGGAGAAAATCAGAACAGAGTTGTTTTTTTCTAAGAGGAGTTATCCAGGAAGCAAAACGTGCATCTTCCCTCAATTTTTTTTTTTTTTCTTCTTTTCTTTTCCTGTTTTCAGCCCATGTGAGATACCACTATTTTGAGATAAGTGGGTCAGGCAAAAGGGCATAATTAATAGTGATTTCACAGTAGCTCTGGGCATGGGAGAGCCTAGTGAGAAGGGTGGATTGAAGGAAATGTTGGCCGTCTTTCCACAGGAAGCTCCCAGCTGAGCCCCAGGTTGCCGTGCCCATCTTCTGTCGCAGGACTTTGGGCTGTGCCATCCAGGTGGGAGTTGGATTAAAGTGGAAATAGAGCAGATGGGGAAGTGCAGCACAGCCAGACTTACTGAATTTAGTACGGGGCAGTGTGTATTTGTGGGGGCAGCTGGAGAAAGGACGGATCAACCCTTTGAACAGGATCATGGGGAAACTACCTTTAAAGTACCCTAACTGGTGATGGTAGGAATTGGGGCATCATTTTTTTTTATATCAGAGATTCTGCATCTGTTTGTAAGGAGTGTTTCTTCTGGTCCCCATGCACCTCCAGTTTTTATTATCCTGCAGTGCTGTGTTTCCTCCAGTGGGCAGTTAAGTGGTGCCTATGAAACTTGTGTGGGACGCAACGTGCATGTTCCAAGGACAGCGATCCATGCATTTCCATGCTGAGACATTAATCCATTTTAAAATCCAAAAAGGAGGAGAAGATAAAATGTGCAGTTAGTTGCAGTTTGAGGATGCAAGGTCATCGCCACCATCACCTGCTTGTGTTGCCACCACATTTTTTTTTTGTTTTTGGTTTTGTTTTTTTTTTCAGCTGGAGAACTTACTGCAAGAAAAGCTTTTATCTTGTTGAAAAGGAGACACCTGAGCAGTAACATTTAACATCCCTGTGACACACTCAACTGCCACCTTGGAAATTTGGTCAGTGGGAGCAGCGTGTCCTGGTAACTGCAATGTAGAGGCTCATAAAGATTTACACCATCTGGCTGAGACCCTTCTTAGCTGGCTGTTGAGACCATCAAACTGCATACCTTGCTGGAGCTGGGTTGTTTGTGGGTGTGGATATTGCCCTTACAGACAAAAGGCAGCATATGGGATAGCTGGTCCCTGACATGGAGTGGGAGTGCAACACTGTGTGAAGATGGTGTTGTTTGGTTTGCTTCTGGGAAAACAATAAATTCATGCTTTTAGATTTGTAAATCTGGTTGTCGGTATTAACACAAAGTAGCTGGCTATGTACATCTCATGCTTTGAGGCGTTGAATGCAAAGGATCAAGTAGAAGAGTCTGATGCCTTGGGTTTTGGGGTTTTTTTTACAATGAGTCTGTTTTTCAGATTTTAGGACATAGTAAATTTCATGATGTTTCTCTGTATGGGCCTCATTTATGGTATTGAATGTTTCTCTCTTTCATGAATAATAGATGATTCTCTCTGTGGCTATATACAAGTTATGACATATTTTGGTTAAATAACCTGAGATCACTCATTCACATGTTTAGAAATATTTTGGGATTATTGTAAATAAATAAAAAAAGAAGCCAATACAACTTTCCGTAGGATTTAGAAGGAAAAAATTACTATAACTGAAAGCAGTAACTTGGACATCAGCAAGTCTGTTCTGAGAGCAAATGTGTGCATTCCCGCATTTCATGGCAGTTACTGCTGCTTATCAGACATTTTCCTTCACAAAGGACCCTCTTTCTACAACTGAAGACCTATATAGTCCATCTTTTGGAAAAGAGCGTTCTGAAAATGTGCTTTAGATGCATCAGTTATTATTGGAGAAAAACCTTGGAACATCTTAATTTTTCTAAATTGCAGTATCAGTACAAAGGAGATAAATTGGAGCTGAAGGATGCTCTGCAGTTTCTCTTTGGTTTACAAAACATTTGTGCATCTGTATTTTTCTTCCATATGTTGAAAGTGCCATATGGAGAGGTCACTCTATATTTCAGCTTGCAGATGAAATAGGGTAGGAGTAGGAAACCACTAAAGCAAATGGGTTTTCAGCAGAAATGAACCCCAGAAGTACTGCATGTGTCACTTGGTGGACATTTGTGCTCTTGGCTAATAATAATGATTTGTGGTATTATAACAAAGAGACATTGGTGTGGGGTTTTTGTTAAAGGAAAAAAAAAATATTACATACTTAGCAATAATGCTATCTATAAAAGCCAAAAAGCTCGAAGTTGAATTCAGCAAGCAAGCGAACAGTACTGTGTATCTTTAGTAGATAGAAAATGTGGGTGAGCAACTGTAATTACGTCTTTTACATGCAGTGAGGAGAAAAAAAATAATCTTGCTTTATGCCTGAGTCACCAAAAACCAGTTAAGTACAGGGGTTTAGAGAGAGAGAGATGATGAATAGAACAAGGGAAGGAAACAGCCAAGTAGTGATATTTGGCAAAGGCTTGATGGGGTAATGTGGTTTTCATTACTGAGAAAACCTGTATTAGATGACATGAAGGTCATAAGAAAGAATTGCGTTCCTCTTCGGTTTTTAAATTTGCAAAGCAGAAGTAGCACAACTTACATCTAACCAAAATAGCCCAGGAACAGTGGGAGAAAAATTGCTGCTGATGCTCTGGTGTGAAGCTGCAGCCTGATGGCATTATCTGCTGAGAGGAATAATTGGAGACCGATGAAGTCTCAGAGGAGGATGGAGAGTGGAGTGATAGTTCTACTGTGATCATACTGGATGCATGTTCTGTACCTCTACAAAATGCGAAATTAGTTCCATCTTGGAGAGACACGGAGAGCTGTCAGTGTAAAGATGATGGGATTTGCTCAGTCGAAGAAACAGCATGAGCAGAGGAAAGAGCTGGATGCCGCCATCTGAACCTGGTGGGATGTTGGAGAAGAACTCATTTCTAGGAAGGGAGGGGTGTCAGAACTAAAATACAAAGAGGCAGAGGTGGCCTTGGGATGGTCAAGGCTTAAAAACTTGCATACGGTTAATGCTGCAAAAGGATGTGAGCTTGAGGAGGGTGAGGCTGTTACAGGAGTTTTGGGTGAGGAGGAGCCTGGCACTGACCACTGCTTGTGGAGCACAGGTAGTAGAAACAGGAATATGGGGCTGGAAATCAAAGCCTGCTCTTCCTTAAAAAGGATTTCTTCTCTAATGGACTCTTGCTTTGAGGATAATTCTGATTGTTTGCTTTTTTCTCTTCCCCCTCCCGCCCCCGTCTTCTATTTCTATCCATTCGGAATGAAAATAGAACTTTATGTAACGAAAGAGATTGTTTGTTTCTTGCAGGAGATGTTGAATGGTCACACGTCAGGACAGTGTTTTGGTTTTGTTTCTGTTCCATTCCTCCAACTAAGAAAAGTCACATGAAATTTATCATTAAATGAGAGGGACAAAAACGTTTTCTCAGCAGAACATGGTGTCAGTACTTTGACTTTGGAGGGAATTGTGCAATTCCGTGCTGTATTTTTCCTCTTGCCAGTGTACTTGTCACAATATGTTGTTCCCATTATGAGCCCATGCTTCTGGAAATTGTGTCACTTTTAATGATTTGGGGTTTTTTTAATATAAATTTTTCATCACAGGATTTTAAACTCAAGTATATCTACTCCCTGTAATTTCAAAGCAGAGAAAGAGACTTCCTAGGGCATGTTCTAGCCTTTCTATTTTGGTAACAAAGATCTGCAGCTTGGTGGTAGAAGGCAAATGATTCATTTTGTCAGGAAAATGCCACTTTTCTAAGTGGTTGTCGGGGCACGTCTACAGCAAATACATAAAGGTGAAAGGCAATCGTCTTATGTAAACATTCAGTGGGAGCATGTGGGGCAGATACTGAATCAAGTTAAGAAACTTTGGATGAGTTGCAATAAATATCTTTCCATATATATTTGTAAAGTGGGGTGGGCTGGTAAACTGTGGAGATGGTTGCCAGGAAATATGTGGACGTCATTGTTTTATATGGGGATTCGGATGCCAATAAACAAAGTTTCACCTGGGTTTCATGGCTTAAAGAAATGTTGTGTAACTGCAGTGTCCTTTTTTTCAAGCAAACCAGGTTGCACTGGGAGGGACTGTTAGGTAAAGCTCCTAGTGATTCAGGGGGTTCTGGGAGTGCCTTGGAGAGTCACTGCCGTTTATCAGCAATATATTTTGGTAAATAAAGTATGGGGGATGCTTTATACTTTACTCATGAGTCAGGAAAACCCCCACAGGAGGCAGGGCAAAGCAACTGTATTTTTAAATCTTATCCATTGTTCCCTTTTAATTTGGCTCTGTGCCTTTCTCAGTAAAATTCAGTTTTATATGAGTTTATATTATATATGTTTGTATTATCTAAATATGTTTATATGTATGTAAATTGGGTCAAGTTAACATACTCTTGGAACTGCGCATTCTTCTTGTGCCAAGATATGTTCACTGGTAAACTGTAGACAAATAATTTTTCAGAGATTATTGGAAATATTTTCATGAGCCTTTTCCTCTCAGTTTTGATGCTTTTCCAGAAAGAATCATTGCTTCTTTTATTTGTAATTTAGTGTGATTATCTGTCATTGTCACGAAAGGGTTCTGACAGAAGGTTCTCCTCATATGAAAGGCTTTTTAGCTGGCAGTGGTAGGAGTCCCCTGCTGCTGGTCCATTGGGTTTCAAGGAGGGGACTGAGGCACCGAATTCCCACCCACTCGTGGTAGAAACAGTCTGACAGGAGCCTTTGAACTGGGGTTGTTGAGTGCTTTCTTGAATATATATCCACTCTTTGAAAATTCATGTTTAAATTTAGAAACCAGTCAACTTCCTTCCCACCTTGCCCAGTGCTAACCCTTCACACTTATCCAGCAGCTTCAGTGTTGCTGGTCCATTAGAAAACAGAAATGTTGGTTTTAATTTTGACTCTTCATAGAGAAAAGGAAAACTGATACAAGCTCTCAATGTTACATTTCCACTTTTTTTTTAAAACAAAGCTTGAGACAAGTGTAATTAAGTCAATATACACTTTCTTCCATTAGCTTGTCGTATATTAGTTTATTTTTTTGGGTTTGAGTATGTCAAACCATGTAGAGGAATCCAGCATTTTTGCCCAGCTTCTCATTTCATTTATTAGGTCTCTTTGCAAATCTGTTGTGCGTTTTTTTTTTGTTTTGTTTTTGTTTGTTTGTTTTTGTATTTATCCAACTATCACTTGATGGTCTTATCAGTGATTTGACCCTTTTTTTGTTGTGTCTATCCCAGCACTTCCGAAGTGCCTCAAGGAAGTTTCATCCTGTTAATAAAAACCTACTGTGCTAATGAGACACTAATCCATGGTGATTTATTAAAGCATTGTTAATGGCTTGCTATCTCCTGACTGCTTTGATCACTATCTGTTAATAAATCTTGCCCACAACTCGGATTCTGTCTTTTAGTTACTTATGTCGCAACATCTTTCTGTCAGTGGTGGTACTTCACGTTACCTGGACTTGTTGGCCAGTATGTAAGTTCTCAAATCATTGGCAGTTATTAGCGTACAAGTTTCACCTTGGAGAAGTTTTAAATTTGCAAGGGAAGTTGGGTTAGACTGATAATCTCTTGTGCTCCTTTCTAACCAAAGTGGTTGTAAGATGAACAAGGAGCTCCTGGACAAACTCAAATGCGAAAAGGAAGCCTAAAGAGCATGGAGGCAGGGATAGGTAGCCTGGGATGAACAAACAGAAACTGAGCAGTCAGTGAGCAGGTTGGGAAAGCTACACTTCTGGTAGAATTAAATCTGGCCAGGGATGTCAGAGGCAGTGAGAAAAGCTGCTATAGGTATGCCAGTGGTAAAAAGAAGACTAGGGGAAATGTGGGTGCTCTGCAGGGACACAGGAAACACGGGTACTGTGGATATGAAGGCTGAGGTACTCAGTGACTTTTTTTGCTTCGATTTTCATCAGCAGGGGCTCTAGTCACACCACTCAAGTCACAGAAGGCAAAGTCAGGGGCTGGGAGAATGAAGAGTTGCCCACTGTAGGTGAAGATGAAGTTTGACACCATTTAAGGAACCTGAAAGCTACACAAGTCCATGGAACCTGGAGAGATGCACCCCTGGGTCCTGGGGGAATTGGAGGGTGAAGTGTCTGAGCTGAGAACCATTATATTTGAGAAGTTGTGTCATGGAGTGAATGGCCAGCACTGTGTTGTCTACCCGGTATATGAATGGGGATGGACAAAAGAGTGGCTAGTGAGGGTTTATTAAAAATGGAACTGACTTGTTCCTCAATTTTTCTGGCAGGTGTATCCCATCATCTGCACAACAGCCCTTGGGCAGGTGATTTGCCTCTGAGGTAGGGAAATGGTAGAGTCTCTTGGCATGTTAGGGGCAGACCACAGAGGGGAAGGTAATGCCTCCTTCCCTCAATTTCTGAAGTCTATTTTACTAATTAAAAAAAATAAAGTTGCCTTTTGCTTCGGTTAGAGTTTAGCAAGTGATAAAATCTAAATGATGAGGCAGTTGGTGGCAATTTGTTGGATGAGTATGTCCCTTTAAATTAAGTATAGCAAACCAGTTCATTCTTTAAAGTTGCAGAACTGGTTTCTTTTAATTTCCTTGGAATTCTGGATGTTTTGCGCAATGAGTTAGCTCTAGAGGACATGTAGTTTAAGTGACTTTACTTGATAGCAGACTTAATTTCAGGGCAGTAATGTCTATGAAGAACAGGAAGAAAGCTGTGTGTTTCAGTAGTTACCTTATTTTTGTGTGTGCTTGTTTCCAGGGCGGTAGAGAAATCCATATCTGTATTTATCCTCAGGAAAGAAAGGGAAGATCCTTTTACGGTGAATTTTAAAGGAAGATCCTTTAAAATAATAATCGAAGAAACTGCACTTCCTTTTACTTTTGCTGGGTGTTATAAGCTTGGCCTAGTTTTCAATTTCTCTGTGGCTTGAAAAAAAAAAAAAAAAGAAAAAAAAAAGGGAATACCCCCTCATACTAAGAATTTAATTCTGGAGACATTCCAGGATGGCCTACAATTTCACATAGGTATTTAATATTCTCAAGTCATATTGAGGGCAAAAAGTGCATTGTTATAATGTTACGTATGACTTAAATATGCTGTTTAAATTGAGCACTCTAAAGGGCATGAAAGCATTTATAAGTTTATTTTTATTCTCAGTTGTTACTAAAGCTAGTTAAGGGGATTGAAAAATGTCTCATTTGCAACTGTTTTTCTTCCTGTTGCCAAATATTGTCATTCCCCCTTCTCCTCCCTTTGCCTCCAGGTTTTGAAAGGAACCAAAATTAATGTGCCTGTCCTTATTAATTATGTTTTCTATTTACATGGTTCAGTATAACAAAACAAGTTTCCCAGTGTACCAATATCTTTTTGTTGCTGCAGCTCTGTGAATTTTATTGTGCCTTTCTCTTCCTCTACCAAGTATAAAATATATATATATAATTTTTTAATTTAGCAATGTGGAATCTAAGGAGCAAAGAGGCCAAAAGATACTTTTTCAAGATGAGGAGCCTTCCACCTATTTCCAGTGACCATTTTGGCCTCCAGAGTATAAACAAGGCATCAGGAGAGTCACTGGTAGAGGTAGATGTTCTTAAAATGATGTTATACTTGCAACTATAGTTGGAACCAGTTTTCAGTGGCACTCAGGTTTAGCTTCAAAAAGGTTTTGTGTAATTTTTTCCCAGTCATGTAAATTACTTTCTGCTGATTACAGCTTCTTTTTGCCTCAACTACTAGTTTGCTTGCCACATGTTAAATAATAATGGTGTGAGTTGAAACTGTAGAAATAAAATTTAACAGTGGTCTGCACAGATTTCTAGTATATGAATTGTCAAGCTGCAGGGTCTTTTTTATACAATGATTTTAATGAGGATAATAGTGTTGATTTAACAGTCTAGGTTTCTCTACATTTGACTTGGTACCATGCAACATTTTAATTAGAAAACTAGAATGATACAAAACAAATACTAGAAACATTAAGTGGATTAAAAATGGCAGTTTGTAATGGAGTTGCATAGAGAAGTTTTATTGTCTTAATCCTTGCTGACAATTTTATTCATGATATGGGAAAAAAAAAACCCTATACAGACATCATTTTTTTATGTTTGTAGTTGAGACAAAGGTGGAAATTACTGATGGCACAGATGGCTCTGGTTCACCTGGTTTAATGGCATTAATATGATTTAGTACATTGAAAGATGAAGTCTGATGCAGAAAAGCAGAAGCTACGTGTCATACTTAGGATGGTGGGTTATCTCAATAAGCAGCAACTCTGAATTAGTTTGGGTTGGCAGGGGAGGAGGAGCTTACAGAGCTTGCTTGGCAGCACCTTGACTGAGATGAGGCATCGCAGTTCCAGCACAGGGACTGTGTGGCAGAGGCAGGTGGGTCCGTCTGAAGGGTGGGAAGAGTTCTGGAGAAGATGCAGAAGCATAATTTAGAGGCTTTGGAAAGATGTTATCTGAAACAGGAGAGACACACTTTGATGCTTCAAGAGAAAAAATAAAACCCCAAGGTATTGTAAATTAGAAAATTAAAGACAAATTAGACAAATAAGGTGGCAACTTGTAACTCCAACATTAAACCCTCAGTTTATCAGTGATGAGTGGCATGCAGAGAAGGACTGACACAGCCAAGAGGGCAGTGGGGTGAGGGTGCAAGGGCTTGGGAATAGAGCTAGGTGTTTCTGAGCAGCAGAAAGCAAAGGTCCCCTTGTCTGCAGCTCCCTGGACAGGAGCATCGCCTGGTCGGTTCTGCATGGAGAGCGGTGGAAGTGCTTTGGCATGAAGTGCATGCAGTAACATGGCAAGAGAAAAGGTGAGGGAGGGCAAGCTGTTCGGTGGCAAGCGGGGAGGGGTGAGCTGCAGGAGGATTTTCTGACTCTGAAGGAGAAGGCTTGTTGCCTTAAGAACAAAGCAGCAAGCAAGAGTCAACAAACCTGTGTGCGTTTTATGTAGTAATGCTGAGTTTCAGGGTGTAACCAAGAGAAAAAAGAGGTGCTGAGCTGCACGAATCACATTTCTCTTGCCTGCTGTCCCTAACGTCAGGATGTTTGGTGACTCCTTCCTAAAACTGTTCAGTCTTCAGAAATCATACGGCACTGGGCTGTTCTTACCCTGCATGGCAACGGCTGAGCGCAGCCTGCAGTGCCAGCGGTGCTGGGACCGCTCGCTCGTGGAAAGCGACTGGGTTCAGCTGCCCAGGGGTCAGGGCGAGGAAAGCTCTGCTACGGATTCGCAGGGAGTTAAGAAAACACAACGGGAACCGATGAGCTGGATTCCCACAGCCGGTCCCTCCCCTGGGGTCCGCAGCAGCATGGGTGGTTTGGCATGTGAGCGAGATGATTATTTTTATTATTGCTTTAAAGCTGATATTAAATCAGAGATTGTACGGGGGCTTCTGCCAACCAAAACAAAAACATTTATAATCTAAGTGGGGCCCTTCAGGGGTGCGTCAGAAATGAAAGTTTCCAAAATTATTCAAGTATACATGAAACAGCTGGAACTGCTTTGGGTTATGTTCCTGGTGTTTTTGAGGTAACGCTATAAAAATCAGCTACGTTTATTAGATTCTTAAGCTTTCTGCAAGAATCTCACCAGGACAATTTAATAAGCACTTTGCATTCAGGGTTCTGTTCTTTTGTAAACAGTATCGAGCTCAGATTTAATGTCCGCGTGACGTGTGTTGCTGCAAACGGGTCTGAAAATAGAGATGGAGTCTTCTACTGAAAATTAGAACCCAATTAATGTCACTTGGGAGGAAACAAGCACTTCAGAGAACTGTATTTTCAGAATGAAGCATTTCTTATTATTTAAAAGCTTGGGGATATCCTGCTTAAAAGAATTTGGTGTTTGCTGTCACCCCTTTCTTTCCTTTCCCTTGGTCTTGGTTCTGGTGCAGTTTTACTCCCTTCGCGTTTGTAAGGGATTTGTCCAAAGCCAAAGGAGTCCTCAGCGTTGGTAATGATAGCGATACAAAGGATGACGGAGCATCACAGCCTAGTGTGACCTCTGCAGAAGTTCAGATCACTTGTGGAGAAGAAATAGGCCGGTTTTCATTAGCCCTCGCCTCAGATGTCTCTTTTTATGCAGTTAGGAAAATGAAAAAAAAACGAAACAAAGCACATACACCAGAAAATCAGCACAGGACTTTTCAGTGGAAGTGCCATAAAGTTTGCAGTTAACACTTTAGGAGGATGATCGATACCCAGCATTTGTTGCAAGTCTTTATGGCTCAGGTGAAGCTAATTTTTCACTTTGTGGAAGCAAATGCCATCCCCCTATTTCCTGAAAGCACCTTTTTGGGTACGTTTTAAATAATTGGAAAACAAGAAACGCAATTTTTTGCCTTTTTATGGATTTCCTAAAATACCTCTCGTGAGCTATTTCTTGTTGTCTTGAGGGAGGAGGCAGGAAAGGAGTTGCCATGGCGATGTGATTTCGGTTCCATCACCAGTCAATACAGCAGTGCTGTGTTACACGCTTGGCCCATCTGTTCCTCTCGGTGGAGACCCCCGTTCAGCTGGAGGTTTCCTTTGTGTTCTCAAAGTGGGGCAATAAGTGACCTTTTATTATAGGTAGAATCGCTACCTGGGTGGAAAATAACTTCTTTCAGATGTGGATGCTTTCTTTAAAATGAGTGGGGCAAAATAGGTTTTGATTTGTTTTGTTTTGGTTTTTTTTTTCCTTTTCTTTCAAGTTAAAACTATGAAAAGGCTTTTACAGACTTTTAATTTTTTTTTTTATTTTCCAGAAATCTGCAAATCCAGTTCAGAATTACAAAGCACCCATTGAGTCCAGAGAATGAGCAAACATATTCTGTATCATAGCACTGGTTCCACTGTCTTTTAACTGGATCTATCTTAAAGAATGTCAAGTCATGAGATTTTTTGTTTCTTAAAGAATGTCAAGTCATGAGATTTTTTGTTTCTTTTATTGTAACTAAAAACCTAAAAAAAAAAAAAAGAAGGTTTTTCCCTCCTATTAAAAACCAAACAGTAGCACCATTCATCTCTAACCCAAGGTTTAGTTTGAGAAAGTGAGGAGCACCCGATGGGGAACAGAGCCGTGCCCCGACTGCCTGAGAGCTCTGCCCTTCCCAGCTGGCAGGAAAATCAATTGCCATTTCCCAGGTTTTGTAACCGTGACCCCTGGGTACATCCCACTTACTGCCTTTTGGGGAAAGACTCTTGTTTTCCTCTGTGCTACAATGTCCTGTGCTCCTTGCCTCATTTCCCTGAAAGGGAATCAGTGCATAGAGGTTGTTTTGTTTTGGTTTTTTTTTTCCCCTCCCTGCATTTGATACCATCATATGGTAAATATTAAGTTCTTTGTTTCCTACTTTGAGAAAAAAAGTATTTTCTTAAATTTAGAGTAGTGAGACTGTGCACAGTTGTGGCGCCATGGCAGAGACAGTGCAAAACAAACAACTGGCACACTTTTGATTTAAAAATAAATAAATCAATCTGAATATAGGCAGACCTTAAAAATGTTACATGTAAAATACAGACAAGTATATTTTCTTAAAAACATTCAACTTGATGCCGGTGAAGGGAAAAAAAGCCCGAGATTTCCCTGTCACTTCCCCATGTTTTACATCTCTTTGACTTATTGCTCATGGCTGAAGATTGAATCTCAGTTTTCTGGATCGTGCTGGGTTGCAACCCGGAGGAGAGTGAGCGAGCCCCATCTTCTGTGGGTTTGGGTTTGGACCGCAGTGGCAGCGCTTCAGGGAAGGAGGAATTGGTTGGTTTTGTCCCCATGATTTCTGGTTCACACGGGCTGTCGTTGAATCTGCTCTATCATATGGGTACAGGTCCCTTTCGGGTCAGTGGGGATGGGCACTGGTGTTCTGTATTGGTATTGACCCATGCGGGATCGGGGGCCCGACAGTGCGTGTCACGGTGATGAGCTGCATGGGGATTGAGATTGAAAAGGCTGTTATTTGTTCTGAAGCTTTAATCAGGAATTATAAACACTATCTCCATTTTTTAAATTTTCTGATTCATAATGATAAAATCCCCATAAACGGGGCATCATTGTATGCAGCCTTACTCATCTAATTGAGCCTCCTGCTCATAAAAGGTAATTAAATACAGACTGTGGTAACTGTAATTAATGAATAAGGGTGGAACATCAGCTGCAGTGGATCCATAACCAGTTGTATGTGTTGTTTCAGAGGTCACCGGTTAATACAGACACTGACACAGATGCAGAGCTCCACAGAGGTGCCCCCAGCCGCTTCTCATTGCTGTCCCACACCTCCAGTCCAGACACAGCAGTGCTGTGACTCTGTCATCACAGCATAGTCTTAATACAAAGCAGATGTGCTCAATAACTTTGGTTTTACTTATCTGGGCTTTAGATCTTCAGGGAATAGAGTCACAGAGATATAATGTCACTTAGTCTCTTTGGAGGTTTGCTTTTGTTAAAATGTTGAGTTACAAAAACTGAAACTTTTCTCCAAGAAAAAATGAGGGTCACGCTAAGCCATTTCACAGAGTCACAGAATCACAGAACATTAGGAGTTGGAAGGGATCTCAAAAGATAATCTAGCCCAACCCCCTTGAGCAGGATCACCTTGATTGAATCACACAGGAACGCGTCCAGATTGGTCTTGAATGTCTTCAGAGAAGGAGACTCCACAACCTCTCTGGGCATCCTGTCCCAGGACTCCATCACCCTCATGGTGAAACAGTTCTTCCTTATATTCATATGGAACTTTCTATGTTCCAGCTTGGACCCATTTCCTTTTGTCCTATCACTAGCCATCACTGAGCCTGGATTCATCCTCCTGACACTCACTCTTAACATATTTATAAACATTAATGATGTCGCCCCTCAGTCTCCTCCAAGCTGAAGAGCCCCAGGTCCCTCAGCCTGTCCTCATAAAGAAGATATTCCACTCCCTTAATCATCTCGGTGGCCCTGAGCTGGACTCTCTCAAGGAGTTGTATGTCCTTCTGGAACTGAGGGTCTCAGAACTGGACACAGTATTCCAGGTGCAGTCTCACCTGGAGAGGGAGAAGGCCCTCTCTTTACCTACTAGCCACCCCCCTGCTAATACACCACAGGATTCTATTGGCCCTCTTGGCCACAAGGGCACATTGCTGGCTCATGGTCGTGTTGCTGTCAGCCAGGAAATTCATGCTTAATTCCTTTGGAAGTTAATAAAAACCCCGATGTTTTAGTTGGATGTGTAGTACTCTTTGTTAATACCTCCTTAGTTTTGGTTTAGGTGAAGCAAGAGTCAGGTAGTGACATTCAGACTTGATTCATCTCTTGTTTTAATATTTGGCATCTTCTTTTGTTTGTCTGCCCAAATCAGAGTTGTCTAAAAGTCTTCCAACAAACTCAATAGGTAAGTAAGGGCTGTGTTAATACTCACATCAAGGAACTATATTTCATATTTGCTATTATTTATATTCTAAAAATGCATGAGGGTAGACAAACACATTCCCCTGTGCTGGGAGAGATGGGTTCTGTTCACTGCAGTGCTCGCTCTGAGCTGTACCATGGCGGGACCTTCAACTTTTGCTACGGGTGTAGAAGCTCTCCAGTGAAGTGGGGTTAATGTTAGCCATTTCTGAGGCAGTAGTTAACCATTACGTCACTGAACAGAGGAACAGATTTTGGGTTTTTGTAGGTTTTTGTCGGTTTGTTTTTTTTTTTTTCTAAAAAAAAAAGCTACAGTAGCATTTCCCAATTATAAATGCATTCTGAACAGTTAAGAGTAATTTTTCTTCTTTTCTTCTTTTTCTTCTCCCAGTTCTTTTCTATTCAGTGAAGTTCTGTTAGATATCTTTAGAATGGATATTTTTTAGTTCCTTTATGCTTGTATCCAGGGCCCACACAGGAGAAAACTGTAATGTGCAGTAGAGCGGTGTTTGGGGTGGGTTTTTTGATAGCTTGCTGGGAAAAGATTTTCTGTTTGTTCTCTTGCGGTTTTGAAGTTACACTTGTCACTCTCCGTGGGCATGGGGAACCAGCAGCAGCTAACTGCCAACCAAAAATAGTTGCTGCAGGCACTTGAGGGTTTTTTTGGTTAAGGGTTTTTTTCTGGGTTTGGGGTGGGGTTTTTGGGGGTGCTTTTGGGGTTTCTTCTCCATTTTGATGCTATTAATTCCATGTAGTTTGAAGGAAGACTGGGTGACGTACAGAGCAGAGGAGTTTTCAGGAGGAAAGCCAGCTGTGGCCTGTACAGCGTGGAGTGATATTCTTAAGTGGACTTGTAAAACAAAATACTTCAGTTGGGTTAATAAACAAACATCAACCACACAAAGAAATACTGTCATCTTTAAGAGAAGTGCTTGGGCATCTGCTTCTGTGTGATTAAATGTGGACTGATATGAGTGGGTGACCTGTAGAAACATCTCGGTGAGGGTATTTGGTGTGCAGTTATTACCTACCCCAGGTGTTCCTTCTGTTCTTGAAATGTCTGTTTGCAAGTTGTTTCCAAGAGTGATAACTTTTTAAGCCCTGCTATTTAATAGTTGAGCAGGTAAGAATTTATTATTGAGATGTACTTATGAAAAGATTCATTTTCTAATTTTATGTGCTGCTCCAATAAGGTATCTCCTGTGTGGGCACGTGGAGCATCTCCAAGATGACTGGCGATGTTGGTGTTCCATGGGCACCGCATGGCGTGAGCTGCATCCCAGCCAGCCGTGCGGTGCTGTGCCATGCTTGCGGTGGTGGCAGTGCTTTGTTAGGGGAGAGCTGCCAGGTACCTGGGTGCCTGTCCCCTCCTTGGGGACCTGAGCAGCAAGCGGGGTGGAAACCATTTTGACCACCTTGACTTGGCAAACATCTTTGGTTGCCACTGTTTGATTTAGTACTATTAATTTCCATATTGTTTCTTTTAAAGAAATGATAATTCAAAATATTAAATTGTTTTTGTTTTTTTTTAAGCCTGTAATTTCCCGACCATCTCCAACTGCTGCTCCAGAGCAGTTTGCCAATGGCTCCTTTGTTTTCTTCATAGGAAAAAATTCTAGATGTTAAAAGCTCTTCAACAAAAATCAATTTCATGTAGTCTTCTTTGTTACCCACTAGCATTTTAGGGGAGATGTTCAGCAAGAGAAACCAGAGTTTTTGAGCTTCACCACTGGCTATTGGCAAAGGCATTGTTGATGGACTCATTGAGAGGATAGACATGGAGAGTCAAATAAGACTTCGTTGACCTGACTTCTGCCTAGGGACTGTCACATGGCTCGTATATAGCTGTTTATACAGGGAAAGAAACCATCCAGCCTAGCTTCTGTGTGGAGAAAGCACATGGAAGATACATTAAATCATTGTTCTACTAAGTTCATGATGTATTCCAGCGCAGATGAGTTCACTCGGTGGTCTGCAGAGAGCAAGGCAGTTGGGATCACAAAACCGTTTCTAGACGATAGTACAGAGTTTGGTTCAGTTTGAAAATAAGGTTGTTGAACGTATTACCACAGCACTTACAGAGTTTATAAAAATGAATTATAGATCAGATGGGGGATTATATTTGGAAATGTGCACTTATGCCTTGTGTGGCATGACAGTAAATACTTCAGGAATGCAAGAATTACAAATTCAATGCCTGGTAATAGAAAAGTGATGCTATAAAGCCAGTTCCTGCCATCGAATTTAAAGTGAGCGACTTCCAAATACCTTTTTGTTCGACACGTTATTACGTAAAAGCAGTCTTTGTTAAGCAGATAGACAAGAGACTCTTAAATACTTCATTAAAACTCTTAAATAATCCCCTAAGACATTGCAAGTACTTTCTCAGCCTTGCTCCTTTGCATGTTACAGATGGGTTTTTTTTAGTTTGTTAGTCTAGAATTTTACAAATATCAGGGGTATGCGTACAACTCACTGGATTTCACAGAATTTATTTAAAACTTATTTTAACAAGGTTTAGGATCCCATATGCTTCGCTTCATCCACTATTGCAAAATCACTTTTGTCTAAATTTTCTGCCAGCCGTTCCACCTGAAAACCTGAAGCAGTGAAACCGTGAACTGTAGGGGTGCCAGTGATGCCGGTCTGGTGGGGACCTCACCTCTGATGGTGAAACAAGCCCAGATGCAGCTGACGTGAGCCCGAGCCACTTGCAAAGAGCTCTGCTGGAAAGTTTGAATGCAGAGCAGAGGTTTATTGAGCCAGAGACTTGTGCAGCACAAGAAAATGCCGTGCCAGATGCTGGCAGCAGAGTAGGAGAGTTATGGTGGGTATCCCTGCGTGGTATTTAGTACATGAATTTTGCAGAACCAAGCAGATTTGAAATAAACCAACTTAAATATGCGCAGCCCTTCAAAGGGCAGTGTCGAGTTCAGCTTCTGCATTAACCCAGCTTCTTGGGTGGTTCTGCCCTCCCCAGCGACACTGCTGCACATACTTAGGGTAATTCAAGTACATCCCCGCGTCCGTGATCCTTGATTCAGGAATATGCTGTTAAGATTAGCGTGCCGGTTGTTCGTGTGAAATGGCCACCATGGGCAAAAGAAAAACATATTGACTTTATATATATATAAGGCTATTTTTTATATACATGTACATGCACACGCATCATTAAATAAATCTATATTGCAAATATAACACACGTTTATAAATAAATATTATAGCCATTGTATGTAGGAAATGAAATTTTTCTGTCCTCAGACCATAAATTATTAGAAGTAAAATCGTTCTCTGCAACTGAATTGCTGCTTTGGTTGTTGCTGGATGTGGAAAATAGACTTTTTTTTATATTTTATTTTTTATTAAGTTACTGGTAACTTCTCATTTGGATTTTGAAATCGTAAGGATTTCAGTTACCCTAGTTTGAAGTATTTTAAAGAGATTTTTTCCATCAGACTTAAAAGTGTTGTTCCTAGGCACCTAATTTAAATAAACGGTCATACAATTAGTCATCTAATTTAAAGGAATAGCAGCTTAGATAATATGATAAATCTGCTTTTCTTATTGCAAAGTTTACACTTGAATATTGGCAAGCTTTCCCAACTTAGTTGTTTTTTCTGCTGAAGTATTAGACCTGAGAGGGCAGTCGATATCCGAACCAGCCCCAAGGGGCTGAGTAGAGCAGTTCCAGATGCTGGAAAAGCTTTTTGATATTCTTGTATTTTCTAAGGGACCAGATGCGGTATTGTAATTCTTTTGTATAATTTAGGAAAACTTGTTCTAAACCCAACATTTGCACATGCGGAGTCACCTCTTTTGCACCTTGAATAAAGGTGAGCCAGGGGAAGGTGTTTGTGGCAGAAAAGAATAGATCAGTCTTATGTTTAAGTTTTTCTTGAGTCATCAGAACATTACATATGCTGTTTTGTTATTTCTGAAATTGCTCTGTGTCAAATTTAATTCCCGACCCGATTCGTCATACCCATACCTACTGCTTTCCATTTAAATCCATGGAAAGTTAGCTATTTTATATATACCACCATCTTCAGTTATGCTGCCCCTGCAAGCAGAATTAAGATGCCTCAGAAGGATGCAGAAAAGCAGATTTTCCTCAGCTTTCCTCACACCTCTTTCTGCCACGAGACCAGCATGATGCTGCTGAGGGTCTGCAGCTGAGTTAGCTGGCCAAAGCTTTTTCTTCTGGGATTCTCCTTTCTTGTGGGGTGCTGGCATGTTCTTTTTCTCTGGTTGTCTCTCACAAGTACTTGGACATTCCTGTTTTCCCACGAGTGCTTGCCAGTTCTGTGTGTTATAGCTAATTTAGGCATTATCCTATATTATATATTATTATAGGCAACTCCACAAGAGCTTGGGTCAACACCTTATATTGTTTTCCTTTCCTGGCCAAAAAGCATGTGAGTGAAGTTGCTTATTTTTTTTAATTTTTAATTTTTATTTCTTTATATTTTAATTTTTATATTAATTTTTAAAAATATATTTTTAATTAATCTTACAACATGTAAATTAAGTTAAGTTTTAACTCAAGATGTTCACACATTTCTGCTACACTTTGATCAGGATCCACAAATACTGTGATAACATGCGACGGGTGCAGGGAAGGCATATGAACAAGATGTCTTTGAAGTGGAAGTAAGATCAGGTTTTGACTAGAGTTTGTTTTTTGTGGTGGTTCGTGGAGATGCTCTGCATTCAGTTCTCTCTGAGCTGGAGATGTCACTTTGGCTATGGATATGATCTCCATTTATGGGGCTGTAGGTGACCTACCTGGGTTCCTGGTTAAGCTAAGACCTTGGCTGGTACTGCGTCGCTCCCAGAAGTGGAAATCAGGAAAAAGCCTTTTTCTGTGTCTGTAATTAACATTTCTGACACTCGTGACCTCTGAAATCTGGCTAATCAGGCTTTTGTCTGGTTTATTAGCTACTATTGGCTTTTTCATGTCCATAAATATTTAGGTTCCCAGCTCTGGCGTGGAGTGCTACAGGAGCCTCTCTGATTAACCATCCTGGATGCTAACTTTCAGTGTTTAATTATCTTTCTAAATCCAACATGCCATTAATTTTTTAGAAATGTGTACTCAGTTCTTACTCAGAAGTTCTTAAAAATCAATTTATTTTCTTTTTAAACATCTTTTTTGGTGGGGGGCTAAGAGGTTTCTGATATCTATGTATAACTATATGTGACTTCCTGAGGGACCAGCAATAGCAAATCAAGCTCTGTCAGTCAGGTATGCGTCCCTCCTGCAGCTCACAATTCTCATGAGAAAGTTGAAAGAATCATGAATTTAAATTATACTTAATTGGTAATGAATTTAAATTCATTCAGTTTATTTCAATTTCTTCTGCCACTCAGAAAGTAATTTCAAATAAAGGATGCAGGTCCTTGCAGATATCAGGATATTTCAGGAATGCTGAAATAGGGAAGTTGAATGAAACATTTCACTGACGACTGAAAAATTTGGTGGAATTTTGTGGGATTTTGCTTACACTTTCTCCTTCTGTGACTTACAAAGCCAGAGGAGCCTGCAAGTTTGGGTGTACATCTCTGTTTCACCTGTGCAGATTGTAATTACCCCTGATACCTACTTGTGGCTTAGTATCTAATGTTTTACTTCTAGAGGTGTGTTGCTTCTTAAGTTCTGCTCAAGGAAACTGGGGCAAAAATAGTCATTTTTCCTGTATGGTTGCTCAACTTTTTTGTTAGAGCCATCTATGCTGCAGCTTGAGTGTGAATGTTTTTTATCAACTGAGATGCACTGCGGTTGTGCAGAAGGAAACGGCCATCATGTAGCTCTGTACCATCTAGGACACTTACCCAGGCATTTGGAGATTCCATATGTGTAAGAACACCCCAGGGTTGACTTGTACCAGCATAAAAATCAGGTGTCTGCAGAACTTTTCTTCCTGCTTGTACAGTGGAGAAGAAGCGTTGGAAGCAGAAGGTTCCACATATATATACGAAAGATGGGTTAGGTATTTTGGATGCCACACGTACCTCCTGCAAGCTAATCCTCCCCAGAGATCCCTCTTTATGGATCTGTGCGAGTTGTGTGCCATTCCAGCATCTCCCTTTGGAAAGGGAGACTTCTTGGAAGCATGAAATTTCAGTTGGACATGAAGAGCAGCAGTGAAGATGTTCTGGTGTATTTTTAAGTGAGGTTTTGCATTAGTTGCTGCCTGTTTATTTGAGGTGGAGCCATAAGCTTTATGGAGAGGGGAGGCTGATAGAACATTTGTAACATGTTGCAATTGTACTTGCTTGGTTTTATGCTACTCTTTAGGGTTTTAATTTTTAAATCCAATCTTTGCTTATATTTTCTGGTTTGGAAAATAAACTTATATAGTAATAGGGGAAATACCAAATATTTAAGATTTTTTTTTTAAAACTGAGCAAAACACACTCCAAAATCCATCCGCTCTTCCAAATCAGCTGTGCTTTCTATTAACTTCTGTAGGCTCCAGGTAAAACCCATCAGGCAAATCAATAATTGCTGTTCAATAATGTGTTGGAAATAATATCCTTGCTGGACTGTGGAGGCTAATGTCAACAACCTTCCTTCCTTGCTGGGGTTGTATTGCTCATGTGCCACAGGTGACTATTGAGTCGAGACCTACCATTTATTTTCTATGTGAGTTTGATGGCCAGAATCAAAGAGAAAGCTTTGGAGAAAGGGTGAGGTGGCAAATTCAGAGATGTGCAGTGAGCTTATAGACTCCTGCATTATGGTATCCTATCAAACAATAAATGCTGTTACCAAAAAAATTATATGCCAGTTGCTGTGCAGCTGGATAAATAGCGTAAAGCTCACACACCTACTGAATCAAGTCATTTGAGGCGATTTTAAGTATAGCTGGAGACTTTGTGTAGTTCAGCATCTCTGCCTGTGAAGTGAGCAGTGATGAATGGAGTCTTAGTGCTTTTGTAGTGAGATTTGGGATAGCCTTTGAGTTTCTTTGATTTTATTTCTGAAAGTTTTGATAGAAAAAGCTCCTTGACATGTTGGTGCTGTGCCAGAAGCCTGTGAAGGGTGATGATGAGCATATCTGCGGAGGGGGTAATTCAGGAGCCCTTTTGGTTGTGCCTGTGTCTGTGGTCAGTTGGCAGCATGACGAGACGTCAGCCGTGTTGTTGTCCCTGCTAAAAGGGTTTAATGATACAAAATGAGATTCTTTATCACAAAGCCTGAGTTGACGTCTCTTAAATACAGTTTTGATTTCCTCTTGCAAGACCGTTCTTCCAAATGTGCCAGTAAAGGAAAGACCTTCAGGCTCACAGACATCACACACACCCTGGAAACCCACCCAGCCTTTTCTGGTCGTGGGTTAATATGACTGCTGTCGTGCCAGTCTTCTTGGAGTTAAAGCTTGCTGTTGCAATTACGACCAGTAATAAATTGGCTTCATAAGCACCAGCCACGCTGGTGTCTTGGAAACCTTGACCTCATGACTTGATCTTTTTTAGTACCTTTCTGTAACTAATGGTGGCATATTTGATGTGTTTTTTTTTATTAAATGCTATAAAAATTCGCAGTTTGCTTGAACTTCTTGTTATGTATAAAAATATTACTGCATACATCAAAAATCTTTTTGTCGAGCAAGCCCTGAAGCTAACGCTGATGAAGATGCTTTCTCCAGAGAAGGAACTTCCAACTAAATCAATAGTCACTCTGTGCCAGCGATGCTGCGCTGGGGTTGGGGCTTTTTGGGAAGGAGTCAGCAGAGCGTTCAGGAGTGGGGAAAGGAACTTTTACTGTGGAGTATCTTCAAATGACACTCTAAAGGAGCGTAAATTTTTGCACAGATGTTGATGTTGGCATCAGGTGATTCCTGGGCACATGCTTTTCAGATTGCAGAAAGAGCATACGTGGCTAATGCACTACACCAGTATGTTTATTAAATGCAAAAACTGAATGTTAGTGCTAAGTTCAGCTTGAGCAATGAAACTGATAAAAACTGGTGGCATCTAGTGCTACATTAGCTAAAACATTAGCATGACTAGTTAGTGTTTATTTACAAGTAAATATACTGTGTTAAAATTTAGTGAACACAAACAGCATCGCTAAAAGTATTGCTGAAAACTTTGTGTATGTGAAATGAGATGGAGTTAATGCTGGGCTGGGAGCACGTTGCCGGGCAGGGTTTGCGTTTCGTAAAGTGATTTTTTAGAAGCATGCAACTGATAAAACCTTTTAAAGAGTTTTCTAGTTGATCCCATTTCTTCTGCGAAAGTGACTTGGAGTGCACAAATGCACTCTGGATGTAATTACAAGAAAGTCAGTAATTATTATTGTTGTTCTGCCTCAGAGCCCATCAGTGTGTGCCGCATTAGGCTTCACTCAAGTACTCGTGATTAGAAATTTTTCATTTCCTTTGCCATTCCAAAGTTTCTCTGGGTTTATTTCCCACTTTCAGCACCTCTTTCCCGAATGAGTTTTAATCTTTAGCGCTGTCTGAATTAAAAAAAAAAAAGGAAATGAAAGTGTTTTTTGTTAAAAAAAGAAAAGCTTTGAGAAGCATGAAACATAAACAGTGTCATTTAACTGTGGAAGGACCTGGCGAAGGCTCACCCGTCTGCTTGTGTTGCAGGTGGCTTGATGTTCCAAGCGCTGTGAAAGACCATGGAAAAGCTGTTTGGAACTTTAGGTGTATTTATGCCAATTGTCTAAAGAATCAGCAATGGCAGGAAGCTCTGTGAAACAAACCCAGCACGGTGCTGGTGGTTGTTTTCCAGTCAAGCAGCTTTTTAGTTCTGTAAGAACGCTTCCAGTGGCAGCATTGCTCTTTGTCTGGGGTGAGTGAAAATAACTTTCAAAAGTGGATTTGATTCAAATTTTCTAAAGCATTTGCTTCAGATGAAGCTGCCACTCCTCCTTGTCCCCAGGTCATCTCCTGTCCATATACCTGGGGATGCACAGCAGGACAGATTGGCTGGCGGGTGGTGATGGGAGCTCATGCTGCAGAAGCAGCCACAGTCTTGAGAACATCTGGAGTAGCAGCGCAGGGCAATGTACTAAGGGTGTGCACCTCTTCTGCTCCGGGTGGGATGAAGGACAGTGAAAATAAAAGATTAGTAATTACAAGAGTGGTTTCCAAAAGGCCGGTTTGCAAATATTGGAAAAAAACCCCAGATTTTATCAAAGAAGTTGCAAAGCTATATCTAGTTAAGTGGTAGCTGAAGGCAGTGGGGGCCTCAGTGGGATTCTTGTTGTGATGCACCTGCACCAAGGTAGTCCTGCCCCAAAGCGTGTCCTGGGGAGCAGTTGCCCAAGATGCCATATTGTGGGTTAGCATTTTGGAATATAATACTTCCTCTTGCAGTTTAAAATCTGGTATTTTCCTCAAGCTGATGAACCTGTTTGTGCTTCCAGAGTATGGGAGGAATGGAGGCTGATGGCCAAACATTGCCACCTTCCACTGGGACCCCCAGTAATGCAGTTGGGGTGCAATGTGTGTCCCTCTTCAGAAGCATGCTATCTGTGTGAACCAAGACTCGGGTGCGAAATAAGAATTACAAGAAGGGAATTGGTAACGGAGGAACTAGCTCTGCAGTCTGCAGGGGCACAGCAGGCCCTTCCGTACATTTCTCAGGGAGCTGTTCCCCTAAAATGCGTTATTATCTCTTAGTGGCTACGTGAGGCGTTGGGCAGACTTGTGTAGCAAGTGAAAGTTTGTCTGCGAAAGACACACGGCTTAGAGCATTGTGTTCCTGCCATTGCCCCTGCGATCAGGTGTCTGCAGCTACAGCTCCTCTGTCAGTGGTTTTAAAAGACCTGGGACGCTGCTGTAGTTGGGCTCTGTCTGTCAGTTGTAGTGAGGGTTTGGCAAATGATGGGTCTTCTCCGCTCATAAAAGTTACCTAAAACAGTATCACCAAAAACGAGGAGTGGATTTATCAGAGGGGTTGTGGTCCCCGAGGCTTTGCCCACTCTCCATCCCTGCTGCCCCACTCCATGTGGGATACACGGCAGGCTTTGGTGCTGCAGCTGCAGCTGTACAGCCCCACGTCCAAAATGTTTGCCCTGATTGTTTTTGCTGATGTTGTTGCCTATTCAAACAAGGCTTTGGCCCCACAAAAACCTCATGTGTCACAAATGAGGTNTCTCCCCCTCCCACCCTCCCAGTGTTCATGCTGGAGGGATTATAATATCACTCACTTCATCAGGCTGGTGGGCAGTGAAAGGGTCTGGCAGATTGGGAAGCCAGATTCGAAAGTAGTTTCTGAACTGTTGCACGTTGTGTCCATGTTTGTGGTAGACGTGATGAGTTTGAGGGGCATTGCTGGGCACTCCCTTAGCTTTGGATTAGTACAAGCACCCCCCACACTAACTGTAGCTGAGCTCATGTGAATAGGCAATAGTGTTAAATCACAGGTAAATGGTAGCGTTGCGGAACGACAATAGAAATGAGAATTTTGCTTGTGCCAGGTGTCACTGTGTGGCTGGAGCTGCTTCAAAGATGTCAGCCTGGGGCTTACAAGAAATCAACAAGATAAAATCAATTATTTTAACTTTATTTCTCATTTTTGTCATCCTGCATTATTACACACGTATGTCTTCCTTCTGCTCCCCCATGCCAGGCTGATATTTCTGCAAGTATTTTAAAATTTCACTTGTTTCCAAGCTTAAAAACCAAACAAAAGTGCATCACTTTAAAGTTGTCCTGTGAGGCAGTCATATATAATTCATCGTATTTTTAAAATTTCCCTCGGATCCCACTGCACTTAAGAGAGTTGTACAGTTTCATGAGTTTGTTGCATCTCTTTCACTGATTGCTTCATGGCCTGATGCCCCATCCTGCTGGATGCAGGTAGCAGGGAACTGCCATGATGCAAAAAAGCAAATGCTTTGTCACTGTGGCTATAGGTTATCCAAAACTCTTATCAGATTTTGGTCACAAACGTTGTCTGACACAGGAGTGATGGCATGAGGAATATGTTATGTATGACTTTTGCATTTGTGAAATTATGGAATGGTTTAATATTGAAATATATCAAAGTATATTATACTGAAATACGCTATTATATAATTATTGGTATAGAATTTTGCAGTCAAATTTCTTACTCATTTAACAAACAGAGCTTTGGCTTGAATGTTTTTTAGTTCTCTACCCTTGGTTATCTCAAATATAATTGGTTTTTATCACAGTGGTTCATATCTGACCAAAAAAAAAGGAACTCCGGTGGTATTAATATCACGTTATCTTGCCTTTATTAAAACCTTCTTTGTCCTATTGTTGCTAAGTGATCTATCCATCTTAATATTTTCCTGATGTCTAAGCTACTGTCTGTTAATGGCATCCTAATGCATTCTGAATTGACATATTTCACATAATTTAAACTCTGCTTGCCTATTTATCATGCAGAGGTCATAACTTAGTAACTGAAAGTCACTCAAAGGATTTTTCTTTGCTATTTCTCTAATTTTCCGTTGCCACGCTGGAAGGAAATCACAGCTCTTCCACTCACTCATTGTACAGTTATGATAAAGGCTCTTCCTCACCCTGACATCCGATACACAGAGGAGCTTTGTATATCTGATTTCCTTTTCTTCTCTTCCTGTCAGCCTGACATGGTTTTATAAACTGGAACCCGAGATATTCTGTGCAGCCATTCCTGGCCCTGGGAGGAACAAAGATGACCTGGCTGCTGTGGCATCCATCCTCGCGCAGTGAGACTATCAAGGCGATGCTCGCTGGTGCTGGGATTGCGTGTCACTCAATCTTGTCAAAAATTCTATGAATATTCAATGAGGATTTTAATGTATTGTCATCAAGGAAGCAATTTCTGTGTAGTCATATTAAGCATGTTGTCATCTCTGCAGTTTAAATACATTGTTTTGCCCATGAAGTGACCTTAGGCAATTTTTTAATGGTCTTTTTTTTTTTTTTTTTTCCCATTTGCCTTATACCAAACAAATTAGTTTTACCTAATAGGAATGAACCTAATATGGATCTCACACATTTTTATAGGGAGAAGCACGTTCTAATAAATAATCATGGAATTATTCTACATATACCAAGATTTATCTTTTCCACTTAATGCTTACACAAAAGGTTTGAGATATGGGCATGTAGACCACAATCAAGTTGTTCTCTAACCGAGGTTTCGTAACGAGTTCAATTTTCAAAGGGGAGCCTGTTAATTTACCTGTATACTTCCACTGCTGATGATGTTTAAATCACTGTACGCTTCCTTGTTGTATGTTTAGGTGTCATTTAAGCTTCATTGCCCAGGTTAGCTTCTCATTTGCATAGATAGCATAGGGATATATTTTGTTGAATACAGATTAGTGAGGGAAAACCAATTGGGGCTGATAAAATACAGACTGAAATCTGTTTTCCTGTGAACTTTCTAAATTACTGAACTTTTAGACGCATACGTATCTCTGTACATGGGTGACGAACATTTTTTGAGAGAAAACTGGTGTCTGTGATGTTGTGATGATTTTTTTTCAGTATGTCGCAAATTACATATTTTTCTTCCGAAATCAGAACAAACTATTTTGGGATGCACAGACTGTGGTGTTTTAAACTGAAGCTTGAACAGCAGAGTCTTGTTAGCCAGTGGTTGTACTGGGAACAACAGGTAATTTGTCAGATGGGCTGGAACAGTGGGACGTCAGAAGCACGCTGAAATCAAGGGAGACAACATTAGGATATGAAAATACCTTGTTATTATGCTGTTCATTAGAAAACCCGAAAATCCTGAAAAGGACCCAAAAGTATATTTTGCTTTAAAATTATTTGAGAAGTAGACTGCTTATTAAGTCAATTAAACAGCATTTCGGGCTGGGGAGAGAATAGTGTATTCATAGCTCCAAAAGCGGAGCTGGGACGGTGCTTGAAAAATTAACTGGGAAATTTCAGAACCTTTTATGTGTATGTGAGAACATGAAAGTTCCTGATCTTTCAGAGGATGGATTCTCATCACTTCCAGGCCTGAGAAGTTGTCACTTTCTGATAGAGACAGTCAGTGTTGCATTCCTTCCCCAAACATCCCAGTACCGGAGACGTTTTTGTCAGGTTTTTGCAGGGTGACATTCACAGCCTTGAGAAACCTTTCTGTAGTACCTTCCCAGGATCACATCCTCTCTTCTATAAAAGGTCCTTCCAGAAGTTTCTTTGGTTACTTCAAGCATTAGTTTTGCATGTGACTAGTAATGATCCTTGGTCATATCCTTTGCACATGGATAAATATAATGAATACATGGATAAAACAGCTGGTTTAGATGAATGCATCTGTGTACTTTACAGACAGGCTGTGGGTTATGATTTATTCAAAGACACAGAGATGTCCATTTGTAAACAAGCAGATAATCTCTGTTGGAAAAGCACTTTTTTTTTGATAAACCCAAATGACCGATACAAATCATCATTGCAATCCATGACTTTTATTTATTGTTCATATTGGGATGATGGGAGGTGATAGAAATAATGCTAAACCTTGTGTGCTTTGAGAAGAGTCAATTCCAGTGTCACTGGTAATTTCTAGAGTCTTTTTAAATCTTCAGAAGCAGGTGCCCACTCTCAGACGTGGTGAGGGTGGTCAGGTAACGTAGGGCCATCCTCATACGAAGATCAGTGGGTGATGAGTCCTTTAGAAGTGCCATTTGGTGGAGCTCTGTCAAAACGTGTGAGAGTGAGTATTTTGTGTGGGTTGGGCCATCTCCAGATGAGGGTTAGTTGAGGTGTATCTGGGTCAAGAGAGTTTTAAACTTTGCACTAAAAAGTAACACCTGTGCTGAAGTCGTGCCTGGAGGGAGTGTGGGAAGGGTCAAGAGCTGAGGTGGGAAGGGAGAGTACGTAGCACATCCAACCCCAGCTCGTGCATTACTCTATCTCTGTAGACTCCTACCTTTCTCCTGTAATCCAGACATTGGAGACATGGAGAGAAAGGCTTGGGCTTTTGTAGTGGAAAACACCGTTTCAGTGGAGGTATTGGCCATGCCAATTTTCATGAATAGGTTGAGGGCCCGGTTTTCTAAATGTAACACACGTTTATTTGATCATCTTCGTAAGAACAGCGCTACGCACATGTGCAGTCATGTGCAGGGGCCCAGGTTGTGGCAGTCACAGTGAATTGCCATCGTTCCAGCGAGTCTTCTCCAGTGAGCTGTTCCGCACTTGGAAGGGGATGAAAGAAAAAAGGAGAAAAAATTGTTCAGATTGATCATTGCCAAACAAAGAGGCGAGAACATCAAACGCCCCCAACTCCTGATACAGGATATTTACAGTACAAGGCAATCCAAGTTTTCTTTAAGCTTCGTGTTTTCAACCAATTTTTTTTTTCATGTTTTAAAAGCCCCGTGGTAAAGTCAAAGCAAACTAGCACGGAATTAACAAATGCGACTCTAGTACGCCCGCAGGGCTTTGGATATACATATAAAGTAGTAATCCTGTCTGAAGTGATCGCTTCTGAGTTGCTTAGAAAGTCTTTGACGACTTTGCGTGTTTAAAAGCATTTATTGTTGTGGTCAGAAGAAACAGTGTTTTTCTCATGATTTCCACTGAGAAAAAAAATGCGTTTTTTCAGTCATTTCTAATGTCTTGCAAGGTCCACAAGCCATTAGTACTGGAGCCCAGGAGAAAGAGTCATGCTTTGTGGCTTTACCTTGATTCCCCTGAAATGTGTGTTGGATTTCAGTGCTGCAGAAATTAATTTTGCGTTGTTTTGTATTCTGAGCAAGCTCCGCCGGGTTCTTCTATGCCGGTTACGTTGCGCGGTTGCACTTAGGTTTCAAATGAGCGCAGAAATATTTGCAGGGAAGAGAGGAAAAAAAAATCTTTGCTTGTAGAAATGACTTGTCAGTAATTAATATAGAATCTATATGCATTACTCTTCATTTCAGCCCATAGCTAATTGCTGTCTCACTTTGCGAAGACAGACATCTGTAATACCATCAGCTGAAACTCTAGAGAGGTATTTTAAGGATGTACATAAATAAAAGTACTGAGTAATTAGCAAGCAGTGCATAGTATTTTACTTTAAAGGTATAAGAAGTACTGTCAGCCTTTTTTAAACCACACGAAAAACTGAGGAGCAGAGTACAGACATGAAACAGCTTAATGGAAACTGGAATTTAACTCTTTCTCCTGGTATATGTTGGTCATCCTTTCCTCCGTCACCTTCTGCTCCCTGAGCAGAGTTGCTGGGGTGCAGTAGTTAACAAAGACTGTTGGCTACCCTGTGACTTGAAAGATCAAAACAAACTTTTTTTTTTTTTTTTCTAAATACTTGTTCATTAATTTACAGCTAGTTTTACGGATGCCTGTGGCTGCATGATGAGGTGCTATGAGAACACTTCTCTGGGTGGAACTGATTTTGGTCCTTAACAGGCGGGAGAAAGAAGTGAATTCTGCTGTCATGCTGCCGCATCCACACTCTGTTATCTCACTGAGCAACCCAGTTTTGACTGTTAGTCAATGTACTCCTCTGGAACATTGTTCTGTTTGTAATGTTCTTGCATGACCTAAAAGAAATTATGTGGGAGCTGTTAAAGTGTAAAATGAGGCACATTCTAAAAAAAAATCCGTAGAAGAAAAATTTAATAGGGTCAGGTAATATTTTCCTCTGTATTAGCATTTTAAAAAATAAAATTCAAGAGCTTTTAGTCTCTTTAGGTGAAAATAGATACACAGTTCCAACTTTTCAGTTACATGACCTGTAATTATTTTGCTCCTGTATAGATACATATAGGGTACTTTATATGGTCTGCATATACTGTGTGATTGGAGTTGTGCAACCATCTGATAGGGTAATTTGAAATAGTTAATGGTTGTTTTCTCTTCCCAAAAAATGTCATGACTGTTCTTTATACTTTGCTTGGCAACTTCATCACCTGAAACTGCTCTGTAGGAGGATGCAAGAGGCGTTCCCACACCACTGAGAAAGGCATTGACTAATATGATCTGAATACAAAAATAGAGGCTCTATCTTTTTTGCAGAATTGGAACATAAAAATGTTATGAACGTTAAACCAAAGTACCAGTAATTCAGACCTGTGTCTCCGAGAAGGACCAGATCTAAGTGAGGAATATCTGAGCAAAACAAGCTTCTAGCGATTTATTTCACAAGCCCCAAATTTCAAGGAGAACTAACTTTGAAATAATACTGAACTCAGTATCATAAAACTTACCCTGTCTGAGTTGAGATCCTGTGGCAAAATGGACTTTAAGCTCTGGCTTATTATTTTTCATATTTTTTACTTTATGATACTGTAAAAAAAATGAAAATTTGAGCGTAACTGGAATGTTCTCCAATGCCTCTCATTCACAAGAATGCCAGAATTATCAACCCATACCATGCTCCTTTGTCATCAAATTTATATGTGCATTTGACAATTGAAAATGTGACTTGTGCAAAAGGTGAAAGTCTCCCACTTGCTCGGTAAGCATGTGCTTAACTTTGAATAGCCAAAACGTTATTGGTGTCCCAACAAATGTATTTCTTCCTTTATGCCAGACCAGAGTGATTTAAAGTAGTATTTAAAGACTGCACACATTTCCACTGTGCATCTTAACCTACTTAGCTCTGTGCCATAAGCTCTGGGTGCCAGGAGGGTATGACATACGTGACCTCTAGTCGCCATGACCTCTACTCACTGGGGCTGTGGGTTGCTCTGTTAATGTGCTGATCAGGTAGTTTAGGGTATGCTGCAAGCTCAGAGATGTTGCACTGTCAGCTACCAAGGCACAGCGTGTGTGTTTAGGGCTTACCCGTGCGGTTCATCACTTAGCCATCCCTCTAGTGGGGATAGTTTTAAAATTATTAAGATGTGCAGCAAATTTGCTTTAACACTGGTTTTGCTGTGGATTCCCTTCCAACCCATTCCAACCCATGGAATGGGTTGGAAGGGAATGCAGAGGTCACTCAGTCCCACCCCCAGCTATGGGCAGGGACACTCTCCACTAGCCCAGGTTGCCCAAAGCCCCATCCAGCCTGGCCTTGAACGCTGCCAGGGATCCAGGGGCAGCCACAGCTGCTCTGGGCAGACTGTGCCAGTGTCTTACCAGACTCAAAGGGAAGGATTTCTTCCTTCCTCTTATCTAACACAAATCTACCTTCCTTCAGCTTCTTAAATCCATTTCCCTTGTCCTGTAACACCCTGCCCTTGCAAGCAGTCCCTCTCCAGCTTTCTTGTAGGCCCTTTAGGAGCTGGTGGCAACTAGAGGGACTTTGGAAGGGGTAACTTTGGTGTTACTATAAATGGTGGATGAACTAATGACCTCTTTAGACTCCCTCTAGTCCCAGTTTTTGATTCTACAGTGGAATATGATTCCCCCTAGGGAAAGGAAGAACCTTTTCCTCAATAGAATTTGATGTATTAAATGGGCTGTCTGTATCCATGTAAGTCTGTATAAGGATTACCTACAGATTTACTGTGTTTTCTAAGGTGTAAGAAAATACTTCTACTCATTTATTTTATCATAACATCAAGAAACAAGGGAATTTGAATTCAGAAAACTTTTCATATCGATAATGAGATTTTTCTGTTGCTTGAGTGGGTAACAAAATATCTTTTTAGGCTCACAGTACGTAGAGTGGAATGACCCAAAAAGCCAGAATGAACTCATGAAGTAAAAGACACAAAAACTGGATATCTTATCTATAAATACAAAGGCAGTGTGTATGGGTAAACGTTCCTGAGGTAGACCCTCATCAATGTTTTATCACTTTTATCTTCAATTTTTATTAGTATTGTAATTACAGGTGTAGAATACACTGCCTGCTGTAGCAGAGCCAGCAGGTGGAGCAAAAGAGCACGATAAATAGTTCGATAAAAATTTACTGGATGCACTTACTCTGAGCTGGGGGCAGGGAGGTGTCTGAAACCTTTTTTGCTCAGTATTTGAACAGTGCCATGGTTTCCCACCTGTCTAATCTAGCTCCCAGCCCTGTCTTCAGCTGTGTGTGCGTGGCTCACTCTAACTTTCCACGTAATCACCGTTTCACCCTGAAAGGACCCAGGTTGAGTTCAGTTTTTCGTATAGACTGACTTATCTTTTTGCCTATCTACCTCTGTATGAAAATACCCATGGGAAGGGACTGATTCAGCTTTCTCTTCCAGAAGAGCTTCACTTTCAGATAATTTGGAGTACAAACCTTGCCTTGTGACTGCCTCAGTTGATGAATTCAGTACTGTATTTTTAATTTTCTCGGCTTTTTTTTAGTACGTTGCAGGAAGACATGCAACCATGAGGCCAACGTGAACTTATGTACTGATCTCCAAATCCTTCCTGCTTCTTCATGCTCTGCATTGCACCATAAGTGCATGGCATCTTGGTCAAGCTGTTTTGGGGTGTGAGAAGGCTACAGAGGGGGAGCATGTTCCCACCCCAGCTGCATGTAGCCAAGGACCCTTTCTGCACACTCTGCAATGAGATTTGATCATTGTCTCTTGCATATGCAAATAAGACATTTCAAATGAGTTTTGGTGTGTCCCCATGTTTTACCCGCTAAAGTTTGAAAATTAGGTGGTTGAGTTGGTCATGCTGGAATAAGATAAGGGTGGACGAGATAGGTGCTGCGGTGGGTAAGATGGGTGCTGTGGTGGATAGCAGGATGTTGCTAACAGGATTAGCAACAAAATGAAGAATTTTCTTGGCAGGAAAAAAATTTTTATCCCGAGGAGAAGGTTAAATTGTACATCTCTTCTACTAGGTCAGTGGTAACCATTGGGAGTTTTTTTGACAGCTTTTCAGCTCTGCAACCACTCACTGTGTAAAGAGAGGACCATTCCACTGAAATATCAATACCATTATCAGTGGAATAAAGTGGCTTGATTTGAAAAAAATTACCTATGTGTATATGGGAATGGAAGCTGTCTGTCCTTGTACATAAGAAAAAAGAACAGGAGGTTTGTTGGGAATTCTTTATATAATTTGAGCCTATTGTTCAAATTTATTTAATAGACTATATGCTTAAACTGCCATGTCACTGGGTAGTATCTTATTTTACTGTCCTGGGCACAGTTCTGTGTTGATACACGTACGCTGTGCCATGATTTGGTAAAGGCAGGTGGCTGACCACAGCCATTTGGAGGACTTTCCATCGATAAACCATGACAGGCACTGTACTTTCTTCTTGGGGTATGATTTTGTTTCTTACTCTGATGTTATGGAACACAGAAAGAAATTACTGAAACAGCTGTGGAAGCAAGAGTATACTTTGTGTACACAACAGATCAGTTGCGTACATATACACAACCCTACCAAAAGTTTCACATCATTGATGAGCTAGTGTGAGACCTCTTACTCCACTCCAACTTGAGTAACGCAGAGGACTGTTCATGTTGCGACTGGTACTTTATAGCACATCCTAGCAGGCTGAGTTAGAGCTTAGTAAAGATCCTCTGGAAATGGTCAAACTTGTCAACATCTTTCTTCTCAGGCTTTCCTCACTACATTCTCCATTTTTTCTAATTTATCTTTGAATTTTGGAGTCTGGTTTTTTTTTCCTTTTAGCCTGAAACACTCCCCCCCCTGGTTCTGCATGCCATCTGATTCCTAGGCAGCAGTTTCCCTCCCTACCTAAAAAGAGAAAATACCTACTGAGCTTATACATGGGTTTTGTGGGAAAGATTTTTTTTTCTGTCTTAGCAAAGTGCAGTGCCAGTCCCCCACAAAAACAGCTGTGCTACAGCATTGCAAAATGCTGCTGTGTAAGAAGATACAGCCCACCTTCAGGTTAATACTCTCGTTTTATCCTCATTAGTAAGATGAGATGGCCATTCCCTTGCAATTTATAGTAGTGATCACATGCCCTAGACCTACATGAGGGTCTCCCACGATGCTTTAATTTCTTCTGGCTTTTCTGATACCGCTATGTAATACTTGGGTGGAATTTAGTAGTACATTGGGAGCCATAGAGTAACAATAACCACCTGCTTTTGCAGGTAAAGTAGACTGATTTAGTTACTTTCTCAGTGAGGGAGAAACAGTGTTGGGAATAGAAGACAGGGCTTTAAATACTCCGTTTTGTGTCAGCTTTGCCAGAATACCTCATATTGGTATCTACACTAAAACTGGTGTGAAGAAATGATAGCTGAAGAACGTGCTAACTTCTGACTGTGTCAAACCAAGTTAAAAATATACACAGCATCCTCTGCTATGTTTCCTCTTTTGGAAAATATTTGGGCAGAGGGCTGGAAGCAGAAGAGCAAAGCTGTTTGTTGGAGGTATGGCCCCCCCTGTGCTGATGGAGGTAGGGTTATCACCCTGCCAGACCACAGAGGGCGGTGTGGCAGGAGATAGATGTGCCCTCACTCCCTGTGCAGGCATGTCCAGTGCTGTCTTGTTGCTGGTCCTGAGGACTATTTAAAAAAAAAAAACAAAAAACAAAACCGAACTGTGAGGTTTTCAGTTTAGAAACTTTAGAAAAGAGCAACTTGGTGATGTCACCTGGGCCAAGTGCTTGAGGACTTGAATCTGGATGTCACAGTTATAAACATCAGTGTATCTTATGTCTTTAATGAACGTGGAAGTGATCTGTCCTAGCAGAGATGAAAAGTAATGTGTAGATGTGTATTGGGACTCAACATCCTGCAAGAGAGTTAAACCCAAACTAATCAGGGAGATTAAGAGCAAGAAAAGAGAAAGTGGCATCTTAGAAATGCGGTTAAGAGAGAGTAACGAAAAGTCAAGCTGACTTAATCTTGCTAAACAAAGTTTAAATGATAGCTAGAGGTTAGTAAAAGACAATCAGCATAATAGAACTGGGACTGCCTTAATTCTAGATGAAGTTGAGGTTAAATGCAACTGGTTATACCCAAGTTACCTCTTTCTTTGCCTTTCCCAATAGGATAATGATGCAGAAGATGGCTAATGCCAGAAAGGATAGAGAAACAACAATTACAAATTGGAAAATAACTTACAACCATAATTTTTTAGACGAGAAGTGAAGCTTATTAAAAGGACTGCTGGCCTGGGAATAAGTAGTTTCTGATCCTGTAGATAGAAATGGTGTAAAGAATAGTCTGGGTTTCTAAAAATAAGTAACTGATACTTCTTCTCAGTCTGGGCTTCACTGAAGTGCTTAGTAAGCATCACTTCAGGAAATTGTTAGTGAAACTGGAGATGCTGAGAATGACTTAAAGAATAGAGAGTGTAATACAGGACTCAATGTAAAGAAAAGCTGGGCAGATGGATGATGGTTAGTGGTGCGCAAATTGGTCTTTTGTGCGTTTCATTTTATTTAATATTTTCATTAGTGATCTTACTAGAAGATTGATTTGAATGAAATATGCTGAGAATCTCAGTTAAGACAGATTTATCAGTGCACAGTAAGTGATCAGAATACCTGGAAGAAACATGGTGAGGATGGGTAAAATACAGATGATATCAGTTTTCATACCGTGAACTGCAAGGATATGCACTGAGAGACTACAAATATATATTGTATCATGTTTTTGTGACAGGGTTTGGGTAACAGGGGACTGCAGGGGTGGCTGCTGTGAGAAGCTGCTAGAATCTGCCCCCATGTCCAAGAAAACCAATGCCAGCCAGCACCAAGACAGACCCAAGGCTGGCCAAGGCCAAGCCCATTAGCGATAGTGGTGGTGCCTCTGGGATAATAGAGTTAAGAAGGGGTGGCAAACCCCTACACAGTGTCAAAAGGAGTGGAGCTTGCAGCTGGAGAGGAAAGTGAGAAGATGTGAGAGAACAGCTCTGCAGACACCAAGGTCAGTGCAGGAAGGCAAGGAGGTGCTCCATGCACCAGAGCAGAGGTTCCTTGGCAGCCTGTGAAGGCCATGGTGAGGCTGTTCCCTGCAGTCCATGGAGGTCTGTGGTGAATCAGATATGCCCTGGAAGCCTGTGGAGGACCCCACACTGGAGCAAATGGATGCCCAGAGGATGCAGTGACCCTGTGGGAAGCCCATGCTGGAGTAGGTTTCTGGTGGGGACCAGTGGCCCCATGGAGAGAGGAGCCCATGCTGGAGCAGGTTTGCTGCCAGGACTTGCGACCCTGTGGAGGACTGTGCTGGATCAGCCTGGTCCTGAAGGTCTGCACCCAGTGGGAGGGACACACTCTGGGGCAGTTTGTGAAGAACTGCAGCCCATGGGAGTGACTCGTGTTGGAGAAGCGCATGGAGTACTGTCTCCTGTGGGAGGGACCCCACGCTGGGGCAGGGGCAGAGTGTGAGGAGTCCTCCCCTGAGGAGAAGGGAGCTGCAGAGACAAGGTGTGATGGACTGTCCCCAACCCCCAATCCCTGCCCCCTGTGCTGCTGGGGGGGAAGAGGGAGAGAAATGGTGAGTGGAGCTGAGCCTGGGAAGAAGGGAGGGGTGGGGGGAAGGGGTTTTAAGGTTTGGTTTATTTCTTATCAGTCAAATCGAATGTTAAAAAATTAAACTGATTTCCCCAAGTCGGGTCTGTTCTGCCCATGATGGTGGTGGGTGAGTGATTTCCCTGTCGTTACCTCGACCCACGAGCCTTTCGTTGTATTTTCTCTCCCCTGCACAGCTGAGGATGGACAGGGATAGGGAGGCTTTGGGGGTGCCCGGCCTCCAGCCAGGGTCAACCCACCACATACATGTGCGTGTATAAATTCCAAACTTCACTAGTGATATTACCCCATTGTCTGGAAGAGAACGTACTGGTTGTGGTAGATGAGGGCAGGTTAACTGCAAGTCCCTAATGAAATACAGTCACGAGAGGGGTCAAGTATGATGGACTGTCTAAGTAACTTGTGCTAAAGAGAGGGAAATTGTTATATCATTGAATAAGGCTTTTGTCTCATCTCAGACCCTGTGTTACTCTTGTCATCACATTCATAAATGAAGAATTCATACCGGGACAGGGCAGGGCAGATCTGTTAACGTGGTGGGGGAATCTATGGACGCCAGTGTCCTGGGCAGGTCAGGCAGCGTGGCTGGCAGAACAGCAAAACGTGGGCTAAGAGTATGTGTATGTATGCTTGCTGTCTGCAAGAACATTGGAAAATTAAGGAAGTAGGGAGTGCAAGGAGTTATTTCAGCTGCATGGCAGCATTAGCATAAGAGATAAATTGATGTAAAGTGACAGTTCCTCCTTTTGGGCTGGATGCTGTAAAGCTTCTGACCATGAGTGATCGCTCTGACAGACACCGTGGGGTTGGACACCGAGCTGTCTTTAAAGTGGAGTGTGGTCAGGTTTTAAAAGGGCTTTTATCAAGTAAGCGTGGACAGTAATAGAAACTAGAGCCAGTGACCCAAAAGGTCCCCTGCAGGCTCTGTTCCCAGTAGTATCCCAATTACTTTGTAACTTAGACTGGGTTAATATAAACCTTTATGCATTTATTTGTCCCATTTCTGGTATTTGCTGATCTGGCTGGAACAAACTGAGAGTAAAACCCAAACAACATTTCAACGTTCAGCTGCCCATTGCTAACTCTAAGTATGGTAATGTGACATTATAAGGTAGTCATACATTTTGCAAAGGAATTGCGCTTTCATGCTTCTTTGAGCAAAGTTTCAGGTTGCCTTTGCCTTTAGGATATGGGATTTTAAAATGTATTTTATTTTTTTAAAGCCCTCAACAAAATGGTCGAAAGCCCCACTCTGCGTCGGGATATGGCTGTGCAGCTGTACGAGAAGAGATAATGGCGTATTCAGCTTTTGGCTAAGATTCAGTACTTTTCATCTGTCATCAGAGGTTGAAGCAGTGATGCAGAGAGATACTGGAGAAGTGTTATTCTGCCACAGTGACAGCACCATTAAAATCAATAGAGTTGGGCGGGTTTTTTATAATCCCTATTATAATAAAAGAATTAATATGCCCATTAGTTGTCCGAAAGTGGGAAATTATCCGGTACACGCTTGTTTGTGGTGTGTTTGGCTTTAGAAGGCTTTGCCTTTCTTTTAAGGAACAATATATCCTGCCTAGGGCACTGAGGTCTTAAAAACATCAGTATTAAGTTAAAAATCCATCCAGTTTTGGGGAAGGATGGATGCTATGATGCTGTAAATCCTTTAAACACACCATTTATAAAGATTCCGTTGACCGCTGTGCTCTACGGTGTGTATATAGTCATGGGTGAATCTGAAGTTAAAATCCGCGGTAATAAATATCGTGAGGAAAGTGATTGCTGGATGGAGCTGTTACAGGGTTCCTCACTAACTCTCTGGCAATTGTAATGTATCCCAGTGTGGGCCTGGATTTATTTTTTTTTTAACAAGCTCTATTATTTCACAGCTTTGTTATTAAAAGGCAGAAACCACTTTCAAGCTGGAAAATCTGATTTAAAACAATGTTTTTCTCTCTCTGATCCAAAAAAAGGAAACCCATTTCTTAAGATCTTACCTGAGCTAGATGTACATTTTATTTTTATTGGCCTATAATCTATTTTACCTGCTGTGACCCTATTTATGGAAATAATTTATAGCTATTTTATGACATAGCTTTGTTTATCAAAGAAAGTAGTTTTATTTAAACCAGACTTGGTAAAATCAGAGTGTTAGATACCTAATTATTTTCAAAGGCTGTATTTAATTAGCTTTCTTGAGATTACAGAGGAAATCTCTGGCATAAAAGGGAATCTCCAACTTCTTATCTTTTCTGCAAGGTTATAAAAATATTTTGTTACAGTTCTTCAGGCAGAGGTCTGCACTGAACTAGTACAATACCACATTTATTACCAAAGTAATCCAGGCTGTTGAACTATGGTTTCCAGAGGTGAAAGGCTGATACATTAACCCACTGATCTGCAAGCGTATGACAGTTTGTGAAAAATGTTATATATCATTCTCCTCCAAACAGCGTGGCAGAGACCATGATAAAATAGAGTGGAAACAAATGCTAATGTTAGCTGAGCCTTATTAGCAGAGAGCATATTTTCTGTGTCGGGAGGCACACAAAGAATCAGTTGTCAGTTTTTGGTGGTCATCTGAGATTTTCTGAAGAAATCCTGGAGGTCTAAACCATCAGTTATCCAAACCTGTCTCAGCCTGGCTTTTATTTCAGAAAAAAATTGTCAGCTTAAAGCAACAGACGTCTGAAGAATGGTTCATTGATCACAAAGTTTTTGAATGGCCATTCTGTTTGCTTTCCAGCATTTCCCCAAACCCATTTATTTATTTTTTTTAAAATAAATGCTCTCTATAAAATGAACTTTCTCATCCCAGGGTGTGGTGCCTTCGTGCCCTGGCACTGAAAGCTGCTCTGTATAATTGAGCCTTCATGTTGGATGTACTTGTCTGCTGGATGCTGGCGTTATTTTCACTAGCCATAATCATTGTAGCCCCATCTGTATTTTGACTACCCTTTTATCTCCCATCCAATACCTCAGGGCAAATGCATCCATCCTTCAATTAGTTCTTATGGGAGATGGGTATAACATCAGAGCTTATAATATATGAACTTCTGAAACTCTGTGCGATGCTCTTTTCATATGTAAATATTGTAAGTAACTTCAGAGAGATGGTTAGTCGTTCATTAAAGCATATATTTTCATAATTTCTGGTTTCATATTATTTGCTTTATTTTCTCTGTGATGCTTTCCTGTTTATTAGATTTAAATGATAACTGCTTTAGATAGCAACTTTGCTGGCGCTGGATATGTGAGATATTTAGTAAGCCATTACGTCAGGCACACTGCTGTTCAGAAGTTGCCTCTGTGGTAACCCTGGAAAAATGAGTGGAATGAGTAGAAAATGAGTTCTGGTAAAGCTGTCCTCTTTCTTCAGATCCAGTCACCCTGCAAAACCTTGGCATTTTTTCCTCCTTCCCGGTAAAGAAAATTCTCTATGTGTATCTTGGAGGATTGCATTTCAAAATAGGGGCTTTTTTTAGTGGGTGGCACTGAAATGGATATTGAGTGCAGTATCCTGTCTCTGACCAGGAGTGTTTCTCCCTTTGTGCCTGATGCCCATGGCTCTTCCAAGAGCTGCTGGACCTCTTGGTGGACAAACTCGAGATTCCTGTGAAGTTTATAGAATCATAGAATGGTTTGGGCTGGAAGGGACATTAAAGATCATAAAGTTCCACCCCCCCTGCCATGGGGGTGCAAAGACACCTGTCACTAGACCAGGCTGCTCAAGGCCCTGTCCAACCTGGCCTTGAACACCTCCAGGGAGGGGGCAGCCACCACTTCCTGGGCAACCTGTGCCAGGGCCTCACCAGTCGTTACAGTTGTTTATGTATAGCAGTCTCTTCTCTACTTGTATCTTCATGGGCATATGTTGAAGCTAGCTCATAAAGTAGTGTTGTTGATTTCCACACTTCATTAGTAAAATAAGATTCTTCTTTTCCTGGAACAATGCTGTTAAATGTACAGAGGTATTAAAATTTGGTATCTCTGATTATGAGGGAAAGGAAGCGATAGGTCTGTATCTTCAAGCTTTCAAGTAGAGGAGCAAACAGCAAGGGAAGATCTCAGCTTCCTTTGGTCCCCACAAAGGAATTTTCTAGGTTATAATGTTTCATAATATCTAAGAGAGAGCTGATGCTTGCTTTATTCTTTGAGAGATGTGCTTATCATGGAAGATGTTATTTTTTTTTGGGCTGGGACTTAAAAAAAAACCTTACTGATATGTCACTCGCATATCTGGCATCTCAAAAGAGAAAGCAATTTAGATCTTAATTTTGGTTCAATTCTTTACTTTGAGAATACCCAGAAAGGCAGGTTTGAGCAGGAGAAGAACATCTTCCTTGCTTTGACTCTTCCTCTAACATCATCTCAAGGCTACAGACAGGATTCCTAGAGTTGATAGAAATGAGATATTCTGCTCGTTTCCCAGTTCTTTTTGTTCTACCCTTCTGCATCTCTCAGTGCCCTCTCACAAGAAGCAGCTCAGTAACTTTGTATCTTCAGAAATGGACAAGAAGTGCTTTTGAAGGATGTTATATCCTTTATTGACTGCCCTGGGAAAATAACAGTTGGTACCCAATTTCTTCCAAAATAAACTCAAGNTTTTTTTTTTTTTCCCAAAAATAAAAGACTTGCAAGTAATTCTTGATTTTCTGAATGCCTGCTTTGCTAGTGGGGAACAGTTTGTAGTTCTTGAAGGACCATCCCTGTAAATGCAGGTATCTGATATTTTTTATCTGTCAACACTGCAGTACCAAGCAGAGATTGCAGTCGTCATCATGAGAGATCCTGCAGTGGTTGGGAAAAAAAGTGAATCCGGAGTTGGTTGGTGTAAGTACATATTTACTAAGGGGTGGGAAGTTTTGAGCTGGTTAGTTCTTAGCACTGTTAAAAGCACTGATGCCAAGTCTTGGGAAAGACTGTATTTTAGATGTAACTGGTTCATGGGTACCCATTTAGAATTGCACAGAATAGAAATTATAGTTAAATACTTGAATCATTAAAGAGTGTATGCAAATGAACATTTTAGGAGTGATAAAAACCTTCTGATTTCACGGTATAAGGAAGACTGACAAGGCGAGACAAAAATAAATATATTTTTTCCTTACTTGCAGAAAATTTGCTTTTCAAACATCAAGTGCTTGGACAACTTCCAGAGTCAGGATGTGGACTAGATTGACCAATTTTCAACTGATAGATCTTCTGATTCTGTTTTTACTGAGTCTTCAAAATTTTAATGATTTGCTATCTGCAGGCTTCAGACTATTTCTCAGAGATTGGAATACTGCCTAACTTATGCCGAGTCTGGAAAAAAAAATTCTTAAAGCATTTCAGTTTAAAAAAATGATAATTCATCTCAATATGAGCAGGGAAGACAGATCATAGTGTTTTGCAGGCAATGTGAGCTCATAGCTGTGCTGTTGAGGGATTGATCCCCTTTAGCCAAGAAAGAAGAAACGGGAAATTTCTCCTTAAGGGTTCAACATCAGTCGTGGAGATAATGATTTTAAAAATTGGAGACTGGGGCATTTGATTTGGTATGCTTAAATGTATAACTTTCACTCATAATTCCGTGATTAATCCGGTCTTTTTAAGGATGCAGTTTATCTGTGTGTCTGAGGATGTGTAAATCTCTAGGTTAGATTTACAGGTAGAATGGGAACGAGTTGGTATTGCTAAGGCAATTTTCTTTATTACTAAAGATAGCTAATTTGCCTAGACTGAAGCAGCCCAACATTTGGGTAGGCTGCTTCCTTTTTTTTCTTGGGTCGTGTAAATAGCAGATGATTAATAGTGTGTTTTTCATAACTGTGCTGGGTTACACAGGTAGTGCCACTCTGTGTCTCTGCTAACTAATATGATGTTGTCCTTCCTTCATCTTTTTTAATTGGCCTTTTCTCTTTGGTCAGGGGCGAGGTAGGAGGTAGAAGCTTGAAAAGAGAAATGGCTGATTTTGACTTGAAGAAATGTCAGCCTTTTTTCTTTTTAGGGAACTATAGGTTTCTAATAAAAATAGAAAAGAAATTAAAAGAATAAGTGAATAAATTCCTATGCAGAATTTGCTTCAAACCAAATGTTAGGGCTTTTTTCTGGTTAAATAACCAAATATGCTATAGATGACATTTTCACTGCTCAAATTACATTTCAAAATTTTGTATTTGTCAGACATTTAAATAAATGTTGTCTTGATATGTTAAATAATGATTTTGACTTCTTATGTCTGTAAAGAGAAATATGTAGTGTTCTCCCAGCTTTTAATATAAGTGGCTTAATACTGTTATCCTAAAAATTAAAAAGTTTTATCTTAGAAGGGTCAGTTTATTTCCTAAATTTAAGAATGTAGCTACTATGTTGGTGTGCGACTGAAAATCTCATAAATCCATTAGGTTTGCAGTTCACAGTATGGTTTTATCTGCCTGGTTGCATAAGGAAAACCCCGAGGGATTTAATCGGTGCTACGCCGACATGTGTTTCGATGGTGTCTGTTGTTCTGGTGCAGATTTATATCCTCCAGATCTATTTCCAAGGCCAAATTTTAAGAGCATTTTTTGTACAGGAGGTAATCAAGTCCACTGGGAGTATTTAGGTACTGTATAAATACCGAAATGATGAAGTCTGCAGAGTTTTGTGGTCCGAAGATTTGTGCAGTCAGCTAAACAAAATGCCTGGTAATCAGATGTGCGAGGCTCAGCATCCATACCGGGTCTATACCTGGCAAAGCCAGGCTCAAAAATCATATGGGAGCTACCAAGCCATCTATAGGTGCCTCCAATGTATTTCTCCAATACACCTTCCCCGAATGTCCGTGTAGGCTTTGCTACTGGCATCGGGGCCATTAGCAAAGTGGCCTGCTTGTCTCATTTGATCTGGAAGCCTCTGATCAAACCAACTGCTCCCCCCAATCTCCCGTTCCTCTCGGCACGGTGAGCCCATCTGTGAATGAGCACCCACCCAGAGGCTTACAGCGACGGGTCTGATGGTTACACCTGACTCACAGACAGTGCATATGTATAATGAATGCACGTACGTGTGTGCATAAAGAAAAAGAACATTGATAAGTGTACAGAGAGATCCATTTATTTTACTATTCTGTTATTGAATTTAAATTAAAACAGATCTTCTACAATTTGAACTTTTAACGGACTAGTTATTGTCATTCTGCTGTAATTGCTCTATAATGTCATTTGAATAACAATCGGAAAGGGGAAAACAAAATTTATGTACAATTAAACAGCTGCAGCTGCACCAAACACAAGTGTGTGAAAGTTTCCAAATAGGAACTTTAATTTGGCAGTGATTTTGGCAAAATAATTGTCCTTTTAGTGCAGCTCAACATCTGTGTGTGGTTTAAAAGTTTTGTTACCTCTTAGATAATTAGCTGCCTAGCTTTCATTGTGTTTTAATGTGGTAAAAGACCCCAGTATATAATATTCCAGCTTTAAAGATAGCAAACCATGTTGTACTCCTGTTAAATTGATGTGCATTTCCACAGTTACCCATCGCCAAAGGGTATGAAAATATCTAAGCTCTGCCCCTTACAGAGAGCGTTTCAAGTAGTAGCATATCAGAAGATGCTTGGGGGGCAAGCGGTGCACACACATCCTTCCCACACTTGCCTGGAATAAAATGTGTCGTTATTTGAATGGTCATTGAATCGCAGCGTCGTGTGTAAGTGTACACTTTTACTTGGAAAAATACTGTGTGGTTCTCCAGAGATAGATCATTTTTGCTTAAAGACAGCGAACTGCTGTGATTTTGGGGTAGCATGGCTTTGTGAATCCCGTGTGTGCAGCAGCCCCTCTTAAAAGCATTAAATTCCAAAATATGAAGTTTTAATCTGCCATTTTTATAGATACTCTTTATAAGTCCCAGTAAATACATGGCTGAGCAGAGCTGGTGCTCCATCAAATCCCTCCATACTAGAAGCAGGGGGGCAATTTAATGAATCTAATGGGTGACCAGCTCAAACCATATGAAATTAAATGAGTTACACAGCAAATGGTGAACATCTTGATCTTAATGCCTTGGGAGATTGTGGGCGTAGATCATATCTGCCAGAGAGACTGAAAAAGGGACAGAACAAACCCTTGGGCATCTAAGGTGGGAGGATATATCTTCTTAATACCCCAGGATGCTGGGCAGACAGGGCAGCAGACTGTGGAGCGCTGTATTTTCAACATGCGTCTAATTCCCAATGTTGTTGGTAGTCTACCCCTTCCTCATGCATTAAGGAGTGAATGTATTTCAGTGTTGTGTATATGCAAATTAAAAATTATCTGATGCCACTAATGTGACCTTTCAGATGTGTAGGTCACATATATATATAACCTGAGATGCCAGTTAAGTCTCCACTTGACCTTAATCAAAACATCTCAATATTTCAATCTCGAAACCATTTTTTTAAACATCTTTGAGATGAGTAGCTTGCTCTAAGAATGCCTGTGACATCAACACTGGGTTTTTAGACCTGTTACATCCAGCATTCCTCCTTCTGGGAGGTGGACTACCTTCCTGTGATGTCCTTTGGGCTCTATGGACACAGAGTAAGGGGGCAAAGCCCTGCACGAAGGATGGGCTCAGGTCTAGAGGTAAAAACGAATGAAAATCTCTATCTGCATTAAAAAAATAACCTTTCAACTGTGCTTACATTTAATTGTTATGCAGCATTGAATCTCTGAATACTTTTAAAATCAAGCAAGCAACTATGCTATCTACACAGACATCTCTAGGCAGACCTTCTCATTTCTCTTTGAATATTTACTGTGGTCTAGCCAGAAAATGTTGGAAGAGAATTGTCTTCATCTGGTTTTATATATTTATGTTACTGCCAGGTGAAGAGTTTGTTGTCTTATGCTGTGGTTCTTTTCCCATTTTAAGCCCAAGAGTAGAAAATTATTAAAGTTGGTCTTTTCAGGCTATATGATTTTTATATGCATACAGTCCTGCTCAAGAAAATTGTTTTTAGTTCAATTAATTTCACCACTATTTATCCTCTTGTTCACATGGATGATAATGAATAGAAGAAAAGGGAGAAAAAAAAAGCAGCAGACTTTAGTGAGAGGCTTGTAAGAGGTGAATAATTCAATTTTAAAAAATCAGTTGTAACTTGATTTCTTGGCCTCACATGTGCTCCATCTGTGCAATTAAAGCACCTCCCAGTCTGTCCTGATTCTCAGATAACATTTAAACTTTTTATTTCTGGCCTAACCACACATATTTCCAGAACTAATCACTTCTTACTAGCCCAAGATAATGTCTCCTTAAATATTACACTTGCTTAAGTAGTGTTCTGCTTGAAGAGTCTGGGTGATTTTTTTACGTCGAAGTTAATTGGTGTTGCATTTTCTCCTCATGCTTTAGATCATTGGGGTAAGTGGAGAAAGCTTGGCTTCCTCCCCCTTCTTCTCCTCCTCAAAACAGCAGAGTGTAAATTGTGAACTGAAGATCTGTGGTGGGGCTTTAGGTAGAGGAAGATGTGATGGGTGGACTCTGGATAATTCTGGCATGATTTGGAGAATTAAAAGTGAGATCTGTTGGGTATTGGTAATGCTGCCATCAGCTCTTGCTTTGGAGGTCCACAAGCACCAAGTTGCTGCACACTTGGGAAAGTATTATTATATAGATATTCCAATCTTCATGTTTTTCTGAGACATTCATACTTGGCCGTGGCCAGAGACAGCATGCTGGGTTGTCTGAATCTGTGGTCTGACCTGGGACAATAATTCTCGTGATTTTAATCAGAGTGCATATCAGACAGCTTTGGAAAGGAGGGTTCCCAGCATCTGAGGGAGGAAAAAACCCAAAACATTCAGAAGCAGGACAAGAAGCAGAAATGGGAAATATTTTGAAGTATATGGTGATGCTGTTGGGCTTTTAGCAAATAATTTATCTTCCCCTTAGATGCTTTCATAGCTTTAACTTCTGTACTTAATTACTTGATACTTAATGAGCCTAATTTTATATAGTTAGTTACAGGTATTTTGCTGTGGTTTCTGTTCAGACTTTTGGAACTGCAGTTTCTCAAAATTATACAGTACATTCATTTTCAACATATTTGACTATTCCTCAGATGTCTGAAATGTACAATTATATATACATGTGACAGAATCATTTCATGAGTCCATCACACAAAGAAGATATTTTTATGATGGATTTATTGTGCAGTTTGAGTAATTTTGGACAAGAGTCTCATAGATTTTTATTTGATGTATTTTTAATTTAAAAATGTCTTGGATTAAATAGGAGAAGTTATTATATATTAATACATTTTTAAAGTACTACACTTCTCTTATATCATATTCTTTCTCTAAGCACATATTACATAGACTTCGTAATATCTAAGATGAAAAAGCCCAGCTTATAGGCTTGAGGAGTAAAGATTGTCATCATTTATCTGGATGTGACAGAGAGAAAATTAATTGAAGGCAATGAAAAAAGTGACAGTATATGGTAATACTTTTATCGTCCCAGAAGTCGGTAGCTTTCCTTCATTCATTTGGAGTTAGAAATGTAACGTATTCTGGTTTTCTCTTCAACTACGCGGAAGACTGATTTACTTAGGCCCTCCTAATGCTTCTCTTCAGAGACATTATCGTTTCCCATCAGCTGAAGTGTGCTTTCATAAATTACGCAGGGCGAAACAGGAGGTTTAGGCTTCTAACATGCTGCTCCACTCTTCTTTCTTGTTACGCCACTAAGTAGGCAGTAGCCCTGACATGCTTGGAGTCTCATTTTCACGGAGTTTGTGCATAAAAAGCGCTTCCTAAATCTTTAATGTGTGTCTTTATATGCTGCCATCCTTTTTTATTTGCTTTGCTCAAGCTGCAGATAAATTTGTGTTTAATAAAACAGAGGCCATTTTTTCCCCAGTTTTTCATTGATCTAGATTATGTTTTAGCAGCTGAATTTTGTGCTTTTTCCCTCTTCAGACCTGCACAGGTTTGGGAAGATAACTGAGGGAGAACCATAGCTCAGTTTACCAGTTGGAAGAAGGACCCTGAATTTCTGGCACGGTTTTTAGCTATGCAGTCCTGTTTCCGATGTGTCCTTGTACCAAGATCACTCAGAAGCCAACTCAGCTGGCTTCTTATGCCAGCGCCCTTCCAAATCCTCCCCTTCTCAAGCTGGTATTTGGGATAAGCAGTGCCACAAACCAGCATCGTTTTCTCTCCAAGTCTATGCAGAGGTCCAGGTCTTTTTCTGTTGGCACCCAGCATCTTTGCGGCACTGGGCTCTGCATGTGACTGAGCTCAGAGGAATTGCTGTGTTTCCTAAGAGGGTCTGCCTAGTACTGACTGCCCACCCAGAAAAAGACTAAAATAAAATTATCTGAACCAGAAGAACTTCCAAATTTCCCATTGCTACCAGTTTCTCTTAGCCTGGTGCAGTTGACCTCTGTAATTGCCTCTGTTGATGGCTGCGCAAGTGGTGCCATGAGTGACTAAAGGTTAGGGGTAAGAAATGCAGAAGAAACATTATTGCTCTTGCTCTTTGTTTTTCCAGAAGCCCTTTTTATTTTTAGGTGAGTGGAGAAAGGCATGAAAAAACACATAAAAGTCTTATCGTTGGTTTCCAGAAACACAATTCCAGTGTTTCGGTTCTTTGATTTTTGCACAAGTGTCCTTAGGGTCTGTGAGGAATCACAGAATATTAGGAGCTGGAAGAGACCTCGAAAGATCACTCAGTCCACTCCCCCTGCCTAAGCAGGATCATCTAGACTAGAAGGAGGAGGAATTCTGTGCACAAGTAAGGGGCATGCCTAGATATGTTGGTTTGTAAAGACTAATTTTGAGGGGTCAAATTCCTAACCATGGTAGGAAGATGACTGGCTTTATCCTATTGGTTTGGCCAGTGATTGATATATTGACGTCAACCGAGTCACTTCAACTGTCTGTGTCTTTTTTTCCCTTTTGTCTTATCTACTTCATCTCTAAAGAGAGACATTTGCTCATTCTGAGTTCATGCCATGGGGCTATGATTTCATCTGGCATGTTTAGATGTTACTAGAATAGGGATAATAATAGGTTGCTTGGAAAATTTTTGAGATATCCTATTTCTCAGCTGGTTGATTTTCCAGCAATAAATGCAGGTTTCCAAGTTAATTTTGGCTTCCATTGCAGTGTAAGCACCTTCCACTCTCTGCTGAAGCTTAATTTCTCTTAAGTACAGAATTTCTATGTCTGTATACCATCTAAAAACCTGCATGTGCACGTTTTTACCGCATGAGCTTTGGCTCAGAAATGGAATGCCACCACCACTGGGTGCATATGAGATGTAATCTGTTCAGGAAACTACAAAAATGATGCATCTCATTTGCAGCCTACTTACCTTTTTTGTGCCTTCAAGTGCAAGATGTGCAGTTTGCAGGTACTGTTTTCTTCATTAGTAAGGCAGTGGTTGAGTCTTGCAGGTATTCACTGCAGGAAATTCTTGCAGGTGTTGAGTTTTACCGTTAATAAATATAGTGCTCAAGTGCTCACTCTTTTTTTACTACTGTTAAAAATAGTTAACAAAAAGGAAAGTAGGTTTTAGAGATGTTTGGCATTTTATATTTTCAATGAAAAGCAAGTAAGTCTTACTTGTATTCTGGCTTCAAAGCAGAGCTCAGTAACATGACTCCTAAGATATATTTAATTATTTTGTATACAAAATGTATCTTAGTTCTTTAAACACAATATTCGCAAAGAGCAAAGTTTTATTTATGGTTGTATAGTTGTAAATCTTGAAACTGATGATGTAGTAATAACACATCATACTTATTCAAAACTGGCATAAAAACTGTAAAATGATACAAAAGTAGTTTGGGATTTACCACCCACTAATGTTACATCACTCTAAACATAGTGGACCAACACAGGACTCCAGAATAAAATTAAGAATTAAATGTGTTTGCAAATGCAGTAAATGTGCACACTTATAGGAGTTTCATTTTTCATATCAAATAAATAAAATAGAATAGCATCTGTTTTTAAGGGATGGTGCTTTTATCAGGAAAACTAAAATAAAAAAGGAGAACCATGGAATAGCATCAGTACTTAGTTTTTTTCCTGTAATTTTTCCTATAATCAAATGAGCTATGAATGAATGAAATTCATCTTACTTGTCAGGGTATCCAAGTTGTTGTAACACCTCACTCTTGCAGACAGAAGAAAAGAAAATTCATTGAAAAACACTTTGCACTTATAGAACTTTTCCCTCAGACGAGAAAACCATTGATTCTGTTATTTAATTAATTTCTTCTCACGTAGATACCTGTGTCAAAGCAGTCAGATGTTTGGAACATGTACGAACTTCAGTGACTGTATTTTGTTTTCTTTGTAATATGCAAAATCCTGTCTTTAATAATGAAATGCATCCATTTTTCCAAGAAAGATGGTATAAATACCTAGTAAGCTTCCAGGAGGAATTAATGTAATACTTGTTTTGCAAACACTGTTTTCTTCCTTTTGTGTGCTTTGCAGTATAGCTTCTTGATTTTCCCTTGGTTAAGAAGGATTGAAGTGGCGATTACTCGGGCATACTGCCTTTTGCAAATAATCTAGTAAATAATTCAGGAAAAGAATTTCTTCCCTGTGTTTGACTTGAGGACAACTTAGTAAGATTGACTATATTTTAATCACCACATTTGTGCTTTCAGTTACTAGAAGTATTTTGTTACAAGGCTAGAAGATGTAATGCTTCTGTCTCATACAAAAAGATATCTTATACAAAACCCACCTATTTAAACATTCTTGAGAACCCGAGCTGCATCCATTGAATTTTTGTTTTCGTCTCAAGCACCAAGTTTGGTTTTTTGATGCATCATACACACATAAATATATGCATAGATACTTGTTATAGCCTTTGTTCATTTCATCTGCAGTATGGAGTTAGACACTGGATGTGGCCTCTGGTGTCTCATCTAGTGCAATATTTCATTTTCATTAGGAGAAGCTGCTTCTCCCAAGAGGGTTTGAGAGGTACCATGTGGTCAGTACTGCTCTACGTTTGTTTAATGTCTGAAGCTTGAGGAGCACTTTTTGTTTTGCTTTATGCTTCAGTCACAAAGCCTTTAGAGGATCTCTTCTTCCTCCCCTGCCTTCCACAACATTCAACACAACTTTAGAGTGTGTGTGTGTGTGTGTGTGTGTGTGTCAGTGCTATATATATTCCTTGCTGGTACAAAAAGAACACAGCAGTACATGAATTATTTTTACACACCCAGTTGTACCTTTTGAGTAGACCATTCCCTCTTTCAATCCCTTTAAGCTCCAAACATGCCAGTGATTCAGCAGAGAACAAATATTTACTTCCTAGAGACTTTGAAAATTTCAAATGATGCGGCTGTATTGACCTTCCGTTTAGTTGGAACATGAAATGGCCATTCACAGGAAGAAATCCCCTGGTTCAGAAACAGACAGAAAACTCAAGTGAATCTGATGATGTAGGGGTATATTCTTCTCATACTGGTCTGTGTTGACATGAGATCTGTTCATTGTCTTTGCAACCTTAGGTGTCAAAATATTTGTACTGTTAAAGCTAAGGCAGAAAGGACAAAAACTCCTGTTGCCAAGCGGTTATTATAAATACAAGAATGTAAAACTATGTTTTTATTTTCCAGGGGATGAATAATCTGTAGTTATGTGGGCTTAAATGTGGTTGTACAAACCCAAAATACAGTAGGTCTTCAGGACCTTCAGCTTTCCTTGTGTGTCTGGGATGCTGGTGCAAGATGCTGGCAGTTTGCCTCATGGTGTGGTTTCTATAGGGGAGCACACAACTACCCCTTTGTGAGTGGTTCTTCTCAGCTTGGTGTATGGAGATGTCCCATTGGCCCGGCTGGTGCCCTGCATCAGTTGTGGAACTAAACTGTGAGCAGAGAAGTACCAGTGCTGGGTTTAGGGTCATGAAACCCCACCAACCATGCAGGTTTGCATGCGAGACAGCTGGGGAACGTTTTTCTCTGCTGAAAGCCTTTTCTGCTCCATTTTCTTGAGAGCAGTGTTACATTTAAAAAGCAGGAGGTGGGAGGACAAAGTTTGGAGTTGCGTTCTCTGGATGGTGTTCAGTTTGAAATGTAGAAGCAGTGTTATCCAAGACATCAGTGTAAGCAATTCCCAGTGATACCTGCAGCTGCCAAAGGATGGAGGAGAAAGGAGTTGGCAGGAGGGCATGGACCAGAGCTCTGGAACTTTCCTGGTCTAAGTCCAGATTTTGTCATCCTTAGGATGCCTTCGAAGCTTGAAGGGTGTTTCTCTGAGAGGACTGTGGTGGTTTCTTTGTTATTGTGCTGCAGATAGGGAAACCTGTGTGGGTTTTCCTGAGTTACTGTGATGTCTGTGGTTGTAACTCATGAATTTGTTGTATAAATTAACACTTAAAAAAAGAGAAAGTCATCTTATTGCAGAGTAAGTAGCCTAAATCTGTATTTTGAGGTTGTTGGAGGAATTTTCAGATTTGTCTTTCAGTTTGATTCTACGAGAACTCAATTCAAATGTAGTCAACTTGGTAAAAAAAAAATTCAACAGATCTCTTGCACCAGAAGTAGGATGTAGAAATGTAATTTTCCACAGAATAAGAGAGTTGTTCTGCCTGGAGAAGAGAAACCTCCGTGGAGACTTTCAGTCAGAATAGCCTTTCAGTATCAAAAAAGGGCTACAGGAAATCTGGAGAGGGACTGGCTACAGGGGCAGGGAGTGACAGGACAAGTAATGGGTTCAAGAAGCTGAAGGAGGGGAGATTTAGATGAGATATTAGGAAGAAATTCTTCCCTGTGAGAGTGGTGAGGCCCTGTCACAAGTTGCCCAGAGAAGCTGTGGCTGCCCCTGGATCCCTGGCAGTGCTCAAGGCCAGGTTAGATGAAGCTTTGGGCAACCTGTGCTAGTGGAGGGTGTGCCTGTTCATGTCAGGGGGTTGGACTGGACGGGCTTTGAGGTCCCCTCCAAATCAAACAGTTCTGTGATTCTATGATTTTTTTTAATTTTTTTTTTCCACCTCACACCATCTTACAGAGATGCCAAAATTTTCAATTATGTCATTTTAACCATTGAAGTTAAGAGGAGGTAATCATTACTGATTTCAACATGGGAAGCCCTGGGGAGGAGTTGGAGGGTAAGGACAGACCTGCCAAGGTTAGACAGGGGAAGATGGATGAGCTCACCAACTTTCTTTTTTCATTCTCCCCAACCCTGCACTACAAGGTGAGCAAGGAAGTCATCCTGCTGATGTCTTCCTGTGCCTGGAATTCTAAATAAATCAACATTATTACAAGTTACAGGTGTGATTTCAGGTACAAATCCCACCTTGGCATAGTGCCCTACTACATTTCCCTACTCAATTCAGTGATTTATGTCAGAAATATTACATATTTTGGGCTCCACTCCTGTGATACCACCCATGTGGTTTGAGATGATGAGCATCAAAATTGCTTATGTAAAATCTACTTTTAAAAATTGTCTGAAATTGGTGATTAGGAATGAAAAGGCCGTCATTTATTTACCATTAAATAAAACAAAATGTAAAAAATAAAATTAGAACTTTGTTTAACTCAAGCAAACTCCTTTCTAAAGCACAAAATCAGCTTGTTATACTTGATGCACTTTTAAATTACCTTTCTTTTATAGGAACATTTAGCAGACTGAAGTATATTTAAATCACAAGGTTTGTACTTAGAACATTCAGAAATTAGGTTATTATTTATTTTAAAAAAAACCCTCTGCATTCTTTTTTCTGTAGTGATGAATGCAAGACGGAAAAAGTTGTTTCCATCATCAAATTTTCAAGTGCAATTACTTAGCTGTGCTCATACAATTACTACTCAAATGTCACATATATAAATGGACCTGTAATCACATTTACAAAAATGTACTCAGGGATGGTATTTCTGTGGCGGCGAGAAAAGAGTCTAAGAGATAATGCTTAATCTGGGTGGGTTTTTGCTTGTTTGGGGTTTTTCTTTAATTTCCAAAATTGCATTTTAGCACCAAAAAAAAAAAAAAAGGGTATTTCTTTCTGAATAGTCACCTCATTGGTTATATTGTTTAGCACAGCTAGGAATTTAAGAAGAGGTCTAAGCAACAGTTAAATTAAATTTTAGAAGCCACGCTCTTCTTAAGAGCCATAATTTTGCTCCCAGTAGGCTTTTAAATGCTACTCACACGCTGCCATGCAAGACCCATTATAGATGTCAATGCTTCTTAAGTTAGGCTTTGTTTAAAAAGGGAAAAAAAACCCTCAACCTTCTTTTTGAATGAAAGGTGGAAGCAAATTATTAGATTAAATTGTTCAGGAAAGGGAGATGTGTGAATTGGATCTGTGGGGTTATTACGCAGCCTCCAGTAAACTTGGAAATCCAAGGGCAGAGTATGGGTGGAAGGGAGAGAAAGGCTGCAAAGGAGGAATTCAGAAATACTGCCCTGGCATGCAGGGACGGCGCTGGGAGAATTGAGAATGGCACTGGGAAAGCTCAAGTTAAGACTTGAATGTCAAGGGCAAGGAAAAGTTTCTACCCCTGCTTTGGTAGTATGAGGACTAGGAGGTTATTTCTGGGGACATGAAGCAGAAGGAAGTGACTGGGGACAGTCTGCGTGAATTTTGTGTGGATAAATCCTGCCTGTCCAGGCAGGTTTACCTCGGTGCAAACCTGGCTTGATTTGGGGATGAGGGTAGAGCAGTGGACATCATTTCTCTGCCACAGTGTTACTCATGTTGGGAGGTTGTGGTGGCATTGTTATGGTTTATGGGCAACCAGAGGAGGGAAACTGGCTGATGGGACTCAGAGGCCTTGTTTGGCATGGTCTGCTCTACCTGGAAGTGACAGCAAGGATGTATCATGTTAGAAGGTCCTGCTCAATTAGCAGTTATAGATGAAGGCACCCAGCAATGTTAAGAGTTGAACTGCAGCTTCTGGCTACAACCAGTATCTTTAGATTTCTGAACTTTGACGTATTTCTGAGTCTTACTCGTTTGGTTGCATAATAGGTTTTCACTGAGGAGGTGTGAGCATCATCTCTGCTAAAGGAGAGTCAGCAGTGTAGGACAAAGCCGATGAAGATTTTATTCCCTCAGTAAACAGATTAACACCCTTGGAAGCTCTTTCAACCGTCAGGGAATTTGATAGCTGGTATTAAGCAATTGTAAAGTGTGCAGCATGAGCAAGGTGTCAGGCTCTGCTGAGCTCCTGAGAAGAGATGGAACAAGAGCACAGGAGCTTCACTACCCTCACCTGGCCATGGGCAGAAGGTAAATCCCAGTGGCAGTCAGCTGCAGGAGCAGCAAGCTGTGGAACTCAGGGGACATTCCTGTGAAGAATTACTGCACCCAAAACTCCTCCCCTTCTGCTCGGAGACTTGGGTGCACTGCCCAGCCTGATGCCAGTACAGATGCCAGCTTCTTGTCCCACAAATACCTGTTTGAAACTGGTGTTTGTGTTTTCCTACCATCTTCATAGATCATAGAGTCACAGAATGGTTAGGGCTGGAAGGGACCTTAAAGATCATGAAGTTCCAACCCCCTGCCATGGACAGGGACACCTCTCACCAGACCAGGCTGCTCAAGGCCTCATCCAACATGGCCTTGAACACCTCCAGGGAGGGGGAAGCCACCACTTTCCTGGGCAACCTGTGCCAGGGCCTCACCACCCTCATGGTGAAGAATTTCTTCTTAATGTCCAATCTAAATCTACTCACTTCCAACTTAAAACCATTCCCCCTTATCCTATCACTACAGGCCCTTGCCTATAGCTGGTCTGTAACCGGAGAGAGAATTTAGCTGAGGCTGGCTATAATAAAGGATTGTTCTTATTTTCCATATTTTTCTAAAATTCAGAATGAGTTACAGAGTTGATTTTAAGGCAGTCAATTTCCAAGACAGCGTACAGTAATGATTTAAACATTTATTTTACAGTGGCATATGTTATTCCTTCAGCTGTAGCAAGCATGGTAATAAAATATGGATTTATTTAACTGAAAAATCTTTCAAATTTTTAATACAGCTGTGAGCTGAAGTTTATTTTGGCACACTGAACTCTACTGTCCTCTACAGCTATTAAATGTGTAACTGAATCCCTCTAGTCTTTTAGTTTAACCACCTGAAAACTACCATCTGAGTAAGAGCGATCTTTGTTTCATGTTCCAAATTATGTTAGAGATCTCAGAAGCAGAAATGTCACTGTTGTGTAGTAGACAGTTACAAATTTTACTTGAAACTTTAGTTGTAGCACATTGGGCTCTTGGATACCTGAATGGCAAACACTCATTGATTTCAGTAACATCATGTCTTAGTCTGTAAGGAAAAAAAATTAGTTCTTAGTTTTGCTGATACACTGGAAAACAGAAAAATGCTACTTTTTCAGCTAAGTTGATTTTAGAAACTGGAGACCAGTACATAGTTCAAACTTATTTCACGTGCCATAATTGTTGCAGAAGGGATTAGTGGATGTTGTGTTTCCCAGGTCCCAGAAAAAGTTATTATTTATTTTCTCTGACAAGTGTTTTATGCAATTAATGGTAGCTCTGTGGGAGAGTGATGCGGAGCCACCGCTGTGCTTTCAGCAGGATTCAGAGGATCCTGATGTGTGTGCGTGGACCTGAGTGGGGGGACGGACGTGACACCAACCAAAGTGAACATCAAGTTAAACACACATGTGGTTATGGCTGGTTTAAGCCCAAATGAAGAATGAGAAGAGCTCAGAGGCAGATGGAGGGACTGCCATGTATAATTAAAGAGCATGGTTGTGATTGGAGTACAGTTACACAGATTGCTAAAAGCACAGAGCCGAGATAGCCATCTCCTCGGAAAGCAGTATTGTTTTACACGCCCCATGTTCAGTTCTACTGTGCAACATAGGTTCGCCAATCATTAAAAAAATTAATGTGGCAACCAGGTGGAGCTGGCGGTCGTTTCTTACTGGAACAACTGTCGCTTATTTGGCGGTGGAAATGTTTTGTTAACTGATGAATACAATCTTTATTGATCTTAATTTCTTCTTTCCATACTATATATCTCCAGATGATTAATTTATTGCTTTTCTGGTAGTCTTTCAAGGGTTTGAAAGAATTCTACCATCATTTTTACAGTTTAGCTTCCTCATTGGCTTTTTGTATTAGGATTAAGATAACATTTTTTTTTCCTAATCTGTACCTGCCAGGATTATCTGCCTTGCAAAGGACTGCTCCTCTCTCCTCAACTCTCTCTACTCTGGGGAGTGCAAGCTGCAGGTTGGATAGTCTGCCTCCCACAGATCCTTTCAAGATATTTCTTTGTAGGGTAGCACAATAAGCTTTACACACCTGCCGTGGAACCCGAGTGATGACGCTTTGCTGACACAGTTATTACCTATACAGCAGGTGAACGCATACCTGCCTTTGGTCTCTTAGACATACCAAGAGTGACTTTTTAGTTGTAGTACTGCATCTAAATATTCTATAAATTTGTTCTCACAACTAACATGAGTGTTTAATAAGCGAATATTAGACTTTAAAGATGAGGAACCTGGATACATACAGTGCAAGTGGTTTAGGATGACAAGGGTGACAGAGTCAGGAACTGATTGTACTTCTGAATCTTGGCTGGTGTCTTAATCCTTCTAATTTCTCTCGACTATGAGACACCTCAGTTCCCTCACAAAAACCCTCACCAACAGAATTCTTCTTGGCTCCATCTTTAACAACATTTTTGCAAACCGAATGGAAAAATCTGTGCTGTGTCAACAGTTAAGATGTCAGCATCTTAAATACCAAAAATTGATGGGCAATATCCAGTTCTGCTTGTGAGATACAAGAATAGTCTTGCAGGGCATGACAGAGAAGGTGCTTAAAGAAGTAGTGACTAAGCTAAACCCGAGCAAGGCAGCAGTAGCAGTAGCACTTAAGAATTACACATCACCATCTGGACTGGCACAGTAAGCTGGTCTCCAAACATCCCGACCCTGGCACACTTTGGTGGACAAGTGCATGAACCCCCAAATCCTTGAGTTATTCAATGATAGTAAAAACAACTTGTTACTAATTTAGTACTAAATGTCCTTGAGTCCAGTGTTTCATATGCTGTGTGGGACTTACCCCAGAAGTCCAGTTGAAATCTGTGTGCTCTGTCTATAGTGCTCTTGGTGGGATCATCAGGTCCTATCTCCTGGATTTAGCTCTTTTAGGAGAAGACATCGTTCATCACAACTTCTCAATAGTAATTGCTTCTGGTTAATGAACATCACAAGCTGGGAAGGATTTTTATCAATAGATGATGCTTAGTGACAGATCTTTTGTTCTGTTCATTCCTACTGGGAGCAAAGCAATAATGAACAATTAGTCATCTTCAAGTTTTTGGAGCTGTAACTACCCAGAGGGTGGGATCAGGGGGCAATTTCCAGGTTACCTTGAACCCCTTTGTATCCCTGATACTGTTCAGCTCCAAATTTTGTATCAGACTAGCGTTTACCTTTCTGAAAGGCATTTGAAGATTTGGAAGATGGAGACACCACCATGACCCTTGATAGTAAAGTCACTAACATCCACTTAAAAAAAAAAAAAAAAAAAGGAAAAAGCTAGAAAATACAGATTTTGAATGAGCTAATGAGCTTCTATGAGGCTCTTTCTTATGTCTTCCTCTGAGATTAGGCAGTCCTGTAATGTCTGGTATTTCTCCCTACAGAGGTACTTACACTCGGATCGTGTTATCTCTTATTTTTTTATTGGCAATTGGAATATATTTTGGACTTCAAGACGTTTTTCTCCAGCAGTGGGAGAGTTTTTCTTTCCACAGCCTTCTGAGCATACACAACATGGATGCCAGAGCTGGCAACAGTAGTTAACAATTTCTAATCTCAGTAATCCCATCCACAGTGGCAAAATTTTCCTCCTTTTTTGAATTTAACTATTTCAAGGATAATGTTATCTCCTTATGTTGAGGTGAGGATTTTGGAGTTCAGGCAGTTGCACATCACTTTTTAAGCTTGAGTTGCCAACCCCATCAGTGTGATGAGTGGTCTATTTTAACGGCAAAGCTTTCCATCTTGGTTTTATTAAAGCACGCTTTGTTTCTGTGATCCTCATTTATCCATGGGCCAAAATGTCTGTGTGATTGTGCTGTTGCTATTATTTCTTACAGACATTTATTATTGGTTTTGTGATGTTCACAGTCATTTTGGCAAATATTTCCTGTCTATGCCCACATCACTGGTGAAGATGATGACAGATACCCATTAGAAACATCCCTATTGAGAGAGTTTTTCATTGACAAATGTGTCCTAAGCTAACTGATTCGTAATCCTTTTAATATGTGTTTGTTTTTATCAGTTTTGTGTAGTGCTAACTTTTTGAACCAGAACGTGAGTAGTGCTAACTCGGACACCCTGCAAAGCTCTGATTTATTGCATCTTTATGGTTGCCTTAGATGAATTTGTTAGATGTTTATGAATCCTGGTAATGAATGTAGTATAAGAAACAAGATGATTGTTTTGCAGTGAAAATAATTTGCTATTTGGTAGAAATAATCAGTAATGTCTAAGTACACAGTGTTTGGATTTCATCATTCATTCTTATTCTGCTGTATTCCTGGACGGATCAAAAAGTTTAGAAATACATTTTCATACCAGAGCTGCCCAATGACCCATGAATTTCCACAATTGTAGTTTATTAATTAATTGAGACCATAATCTAGTACTAGGAAGGATATGAAAAAGGAATTTAATAAATATCCATAAAATAGCCTTCCAGTGGAGAAAATGGACTTGGAATCTATTAGTATTTGGCTCACTCGTTCAAATACGAATGTGCATGCACAACTGCACAAAATTAGAATTATTTTTTCTAATGCATCTGTGTGGGTGTTTTCACTTTCTGTAGAGAAAAGATATTGCATTCCCCACTGTAATTCTGTGTGTAGTAAGTGGAATATGTCGTGCAACTTGCTCGGGTCACAATAAAGCAAAATTGAACTGCGATACTCTTACATTTTTGGTTGGTTGAGCTGCTCAAAATTCTGTTTTGCAATTATCTTGATTATTTAAATCCTTTGAATGTCCTTGTGAGAGTGAGATGCCATTCTTTCCAGCTGAAATTATTTAGCTGTTACTTTCCCTACTTAATCGGGGTGGGGGCGGGAGGTGGGGGGAATCAATATAGAAGATAATATTTTAGCATTAGTTGATCCCAGGGTCTTATTTGATTTTAGCATAGCAGGCTAAGTAGCAAATGCTCTTAACAATTGTTTCTGTTAGTGGAATTTTGAAAGCACTAAGAGAAATCTTGATCCATGGAGACAGTACAATAATTCACATTGACATATTTTCCCCATTCGCCACAGGGCAAGTGGAACTATTAATGCTCCTGTACAAAACCTTTTTCTCGCTTTTCCCTTTTTTTTTTTTTTTTTCTTTTTTAAGAGCGGAACAGAAACAGTGGTGATCACCACAGTGGATTATATGTAAAAATTTAGGCTACCCTGCAGCCATTAAGGGAAAAAAGATTCAGAAAATTTATTATCAATGTATCTTTGCTTTTTTTTTAATAGAATCCCCTATGCAATGAGTAGACATATGTACCTACACTGTGGGGTTTTTATAGTGTTTTGGAGGTTTGACGTCTGTTTTAAACAGGAAGGCATCTCTGGGGTCAGGGATCAGATAGCAGTGATTGTAGAATAAGCTGTTTGAGTACTGCATGTTCACATAAACTAATGCTAACAAAAAACCACCCCTCCTCTGAATCCATTCTGTGCCCCACAACATACAGCCAGCACCCAACGGAGACAGCCGTTCCAATCACGTACACGCAAGGAATATTTGTTATCCATTGTAGTATTTTGCCTGCAGCTTTGAGAGACCCAGTTTTGTCTGCCCTTAAGCAGTAGAAATGATGTCAGCATCAGCATGGCACTTATTTGGATGTTTCAAGAACTGAGAAATTGAACCGTTCATTGATAAATAAAGATTTATGTGAAAGACGTATTAATTTAAGCAATTTCACCCACTTAGTGCAGTAGAACTGCTTTTGAAATGAGATTTCACCATGAGTTCTTGAAAACTTGGTTGGTTAGACGTTCATGAAATAATAGGCAGTTGCCTGCTAATGATGCCAGAAACAATAATTACGCTGGGAGGAGTAGTAATGATAGATGACCAAAATATATCTTCTCAATGTGCATCATTTTGGCCATATGTTACTAAAATCTGCGTATGCTATTAGATTAAAAATTAACTAGAACAATTTTCTAGGTAAATTAGCAAACCCTTTTTTCAGTGCCCTTTCCATCCCTCTTCCCCCTCCTCCTCCTCCCCNNAGAGTGTCAGGAGACTAGACTTGGGTCCCAAATGAGATGAGTTTGATGACCTCAGTCTGCGGCCTTACAGACATCTGTCTATGTCTCAAGACATCCATAGATTTTAGCACAATTGGAAAATTCTTGTCAGGAAGGATCCAGGAATAGACTGAGAACACTTAACTTGGGCTGTGATTGGAAAACTTCAAGAAATAAAAGAAAACCATCCCTTCCCTCTCAGTACTTGGTATTTATTAGAAGTTACAGTTGTGCTTAAAAGGAAAAATATTCAAAATACTCTTACTGAACCAAGGTAGGGTGTTTTTATTCTCCTTAGACTGTTTATTATCTACATGAATTATTGTTCATTCCTCTCTTGTGCTAGTTCTTTCTGATGTGGGTTTCTCTGTAATGTTAATCATGTAGGTGCAGCCTCTGGGAAAGACACAAACTTTAACCTTTCTGGGTCATGGGTCTCAGAAGCCACTTTAGTTAGAGATCAGTGCAGTACAACGATACACAAAGTGTTCTCATTTGTTTTCAGGTCTTTCGAGAGAAGCTAATTAATTATTTATATATTATCTATATACATTTACTTATTATTACAGCTCAGTTGTCTTTAGCCTCTGCTAGTTAATTTAAAGTACATTTTTCCTTAGGTAACTTCATTGTCTGTGATATAACTTGTACTGTTCATAAGGCGTACTGAATCATTTTAATTAAGAATCCAATCTGTTTTCATGGTAGTATTTCCCTTTTTGTGTATGTCTGCTGAACTTTACTCTTCCCGAGGTGATGTACAAGCCTATATGCAGTTATTCTTTCAGACATGTAAAGCAATACAAATTAATAAAAGCTGATTCTACATCAGCTGATTCTGGCCATAGGAATAAACAGGGCCCAAATAAAAATGGAAATTTTCATCAAGGAAAAGAATCTTTTGACATACCCTAACATGTTCCCTAGAATTAAGTGATAAAAATAAAAGCATTAAAATTGTTGATTTCATCAGTGTTTACACTGATCAGTGTTTCATCAGCAGATTTTAAATTGTCTTTACTTTGTTTCTTGTGACCTCATAGCTTAAGTGGGCCATCAAGGTAGTGACCAGTAATGGTTCATTACACAAAAGCAGTATTAGGTAATCTGCTTCATAAAAAAAGACAGCATATGTTGAGAGGCCAAATAATTGCCTTGAAAAAATAAATTTTAAAAAGCCTGTAAAGAGGAAGATAAGCAATGCAGTGCATTAACTAAACAGGTTTCAGAAACTGACATAATGTTCCAAATCCTCTTCTATTCGGTACTGTGTTCTAGGAAATTTACCTTTTAAAGTTATCACAGGGAGTTCTTTTATTTATCTCAGTGCCTTTTGTTTATAGCTCATGATGAACTCTTTGTGGGCTTTCCACAGTGTCATAATGAATCACAAATATGGCAGAAGCATCACCCAGCTGCCTTGCCAGCGCCTGCCTGGCACAACCGTTTTATCTCTAAAATTGCACCGATGATTCTGCTGTCGAGAGTAATGGTCATCGTGAGATGATGGAGTTCCCAAAAGACACTTGTGGGACCACAGTTGTGCTGTGCTGTGATACATATGCAACAAAACATCTCTGTCAGAGTGTGTTTTCCTCTGTAGAGGAGTTGAACCGTTCCAAAGACAACATTTCAGCAAATGTTTTCATGAGATGTGTTCTCTCCACGGCATTTTCTTCATGTCATATGGTAAGGCCTTTGGAAGGTTTATCCAATAATCTTTAAATAATACCCTCTTACCATCGCACGCAGTCCTGCCTTAGTCTGAAAGTCAGGGCACTTCGCAGTAAACTCAAGCAGCGGTAAATCTGCTGATACTGAATATCACCTACTTGAATCGATTTTCTTCTGTAGTGAAATTGTATGTTATAGAAAGCAGTATGATCAGGCAGTATTTATGCTAGGATAACAGTCTGCTTCTCTCTATACACTACACAGTAATACAAAGAGAGTGTTTTCAATATACAGAATTACCATCTTGCTGTGTAAGCTGGTACGCAAACCGATATCCTTTAGGATTTTAATATATCTTTAAAAGTCCTGCACGGGTAGAAGGGCTTCTCACAGTTTACTTCTCAGCTATAGAGTTTTAAATCATGAGAATGGGAAGTAAAAAAGTTGTACAAGAGCTTTTATTTTAGTTTAGTAAATGAAAAAACCCCACTATAACAGCCAGATATTTGTTAGTGTTTTTTGGGCTTGCGTGGCAAAGTTTTGGTAGAGGGAAGCTGTGAGAAGCTGTCAGAAGCTCCATGTCCAACAGAGCCAATTCCAGCCAGCTCCAAGATGGACCAGTGCTGGCCAAGGACAAGCAGGTCAGTGACAGTGGTGGTGCCTCTGCAATAACAGAGTTAAGGAAGGTTAGAAAAAAACCAACAGGAGCAATTGCAGCTGGAAAGGGAAGTGAGAAGACATGAGAGGAACACCTCTGGAGACACCAGGGTCACTGCAGGAGGAGGTGCAGAAGTTGCTTCAGGCACCAGAGCAGATTTCCTGGCAGCCTGTGGAGAAGACCATGGTGAGGCAAGCTGTCGCCCTGGAGCCCATGGAGAATGAAAGGGAGCAGAGATTCCACCTGCAACAGACCCCGGAGGACGTTACTGGAGCAGGTGAATGCCCAAAGGATGCTGTGACCCACGCTGGAGCAGGCTTCTGGTAGGACCTGTGGCCCCATGAAGAGAGGAGCCCATGACAAAGCAGGTGTGCTCTGTTTGCTCTGACTTTTGTGACCCTATGGGGGACCATGCTGGAGTAGTCTGGTCCTGAATGTCTGCACCCCGTGGGAGGGACACATGCTGGGGCAGGGACAGAGCATGAGTCTGCCCCTGAGGAGGAAGAAGCGACAGAGAAAAAGGTGTGGTGGACTGACCCCAACCCCCATCCCCCTCTGCCACTGGTAGGGAAGAGGTAGAGAAAGGGGGAGTGAAGTTGAACCTGAGAAGGCGGCTGTAAAAGTATGTTGCCAGATGTTTGGAGGCAGGCAACATATGATGTGTATTTCTGCGACCACGCAGTTCACTCGTAAACCTTCCTATTTTCCTTTCACTGTTCTAAAATCATTGGCCATTCACCGTTACAGATTGCCCAGTATATTGTTCCGTATGTTGTAACTATGAATTGATTTTCACTGCTCATCTCTCTCCTGTTTTTTTCTCCACTCTAATTTTACGGTTTTCTTAGAATGTGAAGGGCTCTTCAGTTATTACTCTTTCTGCATAATTAATAGGATGTTTTTTCCTATTTTGTTTACAAATTTCTGGATACCCTACTTTTAAAACAAAATTAAAGCAAGCTAAAATATCTAGTTAGAGCTTACACTTTTGATTATGCTTCAGTAAGTTATTTATTAATTACCTGTAGGCAGATTTTATGATCATACAAATACATTCAGGTTTCCTGATGCGCAAATGTTTTCTATCATTTGTTAGAGCTGCTGTGGAAGTGTGAGTCACTGAAGGTATCTGAAGTGCTTGAGTGTACAGATGCTGACTGTTCTTAATTGTCCATGGACACGATCAGTCAGTGGCAGGGAGGTGTTGTGTGTGTGTGAGGAGCTGGTGTGGTGATTCACTAGAGGTCACTTCTTGCTCACTAATGAACCATCTCTTATCTCAGTGCAAGGTGATGCAGTGTTTCACAAGGCTACAAAAAAGCAGTGTTCAGTTTGGAAGAGGAGGAAATTCAAGGGTGATAACTTGTAATCACCCCAAATAAATTTGACAAGAGAGTTCATTTCAGTGTCATAAATGGGTCATACCAGTGCGTGGTTGTACTGAAGGTCCTTGACAGCAAATGGACATTTCTACGTAACAAACATTGGTTTGGTTTTTGCATCCTTTAGTAGCCTTGCTACTTTTCAGATTTGTAAGCCTCATGGTTAGTTTGAGAGGAGAGTTTCTAGGTAAATGCTTAGTGAGATGTTACTTTGATTTTACCCTTTTTTTTTTGTAATCATTCCTGAGGTGGTTCTTGGTTTTGTGGTACATGTTTCAAATAGGGAAGCATAATGTTCTCTATGCCACCTAGTCAATGAATGATGTTTGTAAGTGCAGAGGTAATTGCTGGGGAACTTACTGCCAGTCCAAATTGGTATGAAGGTACAGTATCTCTAGATCTTCTAGATCTAGTAGTATCTTCTAGAGATGCCCCTATGGCTGCTTTAGCCTTGTGCCAAGCCCAAAGTGATTAGTCCCACTTCCGAGGTGATAATTGCCTCATGTTTGGAGTTACGCTGGCAAATCTGAACTGCTTGTGACTTTAGAGCTAAAGGAAAGATCAAGCCTACAGATCTCTCTCCTTTCTTCTGGAAGCGGCATAGGCAGTGACCTGCCCTTGAATCTGTGAAGGCGAATGTACCTCTGCATCCACTGGGTTTCTCAGCAGGTTGTCCTCAGACCGAAGACATACCCACAATAGCAAGTTCACTCAGGACTTCCACTGCTTCTGCTTAGGCCCCTGGAGGGTTAATTATTGCCCACATTACCTGTGAAATTACATCACCAAACAGGTTATTCAGTCTGTTACAAACTTGAAGTTTTTTGATCCCATCCATTGACTTTAATACATATCTCTTTCTCTGCATACAGAATGCAGCATCAGAAAGAGTATCCATTTTTCATTATAATTTCAGAGAGACAATCACATCATAACTATTCTCTATGGGTCTCAGCCTACTGCCCTTAATCATCTAAAAAAATACTTTGTACTTCATCACCAGGCCCAGACTGACTTAAAACTGGAGAAGTAAATTACTGCTCAGTAGTAACTTGCTGCAATCCAGTTCTATAAAAGTGCAGAATGTTGTTATGCTGGTTCATTATGTTGAAAGTATATTGCATTATAATTTTTAATGCATTTTTAGGGTAATATATTCCAAACACCTTCTTTAACACCTTGGGAGGCAGCTGGAGCAGTGATCTCGCTCTCCAACCGAGGGGCTATCTACTGCCCACATAATTCTGTTAGTAGCTAAAGTTAAACTTTTAAGGCATTTTTAAAGTAGGATCCTAAGCATGGTGTCTCTGCAATGTACCCTGATTGAATGAGCTCCAAGATTTCAGACAGGTGAGAAGGAGAAAACCTTCCCCTGGGTTACTAACCCACTTTTTGTTCTTTCCTGTTAATTGGCTGTTCATTCCCGGGAACACAGATTGCACGGCTTCTCCTTTACCTCATCCAATGTCAAATCCCCAAAGCAGCCCTGCCAGCACAGAAGGGAGTGAGCCATATGGGGCAGGTTGCAGTTGTTCCTTCAGGTCTGGATTTATTCCACTGTGAACAGATGGACAATGGCTGACATCCACTAATGGTTCTCGATAGGTTTCTTCTGCTGTTCACCTCGATCTTCTTTTTCTCTTCAGCCAGAACACAGACCTTCCTGGAAATGGTCTGTTAACTCCTCCTGATGAGAGGGAAAATGATACCTCTCATTTCAGAATAACCAGAAAATGCTGAGGATTTAATTCCACCCTGGTTCTTGTGTTTTTAGCACTTGTATGAAGAGGGCAATCCCTTAGTCACTTAATACAGTTAACATCAGAGGAGTGAGGTTTTTTGTGTTCACTGGTCTGAAGGGAGTTTATTCTTCCATTCACTCAGCACACTGCGAGCTGTTTCACTTTTGTACGGCTGGTATTTCCAAAATAGAGCTAGTATAGCTGTTCCATTTTCAGAAAGGAGCAATGCACATTTGGCATTTCAAAAACGACTTTGAATGTTTGACACAGCTGAACTTCTTGTTCATTAAGTGGAACTTTAATCTATGACTTTGATCCTTCAGCAAACCTCCTTTTTTACAGTAAATGAAGGTCCTCTATTTCATGCTTGTGATGACCACCATTTCTTAAAAGATGAAGTGTTTCCCTTTTGTCAATTATTTTTTTTTTTTCCATTTTCCCTTCAGAACCTGCTGAAAATATTTCTCCAAAATGGCCTTTCTCTTTCACATCAACCAGAAATCATTAACTTCTGATAGTGGGAAGTTTCACACAGGGGAATTTATACCTAAAAAAAAAAAGCAACTGTAATTAAAATATGCGATTGCAAAGTGAAAGTAGGCTGATCTCTGTATGTGTCTTTTATAAACAAATGCCTTTCAGGATCTGAGCAAAAGAATTAAGGAAGTATTTAAATCCAAACAAAATTTTCTTTCTTTCCAGATCTTAAATAAATCTAATTGACTTATTTTGATGACGCATTTTAAAGATCTATTTTTAGGATAAAGTTTAAATTTTGGGCCTGCTTCATTCCACCATTCTTTTCTTCTGACATAAATCCCTTGGGGATCCCCTAATAGCATCTGCAAGCTTTACTGTTGACAAAAATTAAGATATTACTTTGAAATATAATCTTACTTTTTGATTAAAAAATGCACAAAGCTTATAAACGATGGCTTTAAAAACTCACACAGTGAATGACGCATGTTTCATAACAAAGCAAAAAGATGCAGGAAGAGCCAGCCTGCACAACTACAACAAGCTAAAGAAAATCTGCATCTAGATACCTATCGATCTCAGTATCTAGATATAAGAATATTGTTAAACCTCATTATTCACTTTAGAGAGCAATTGACATGTATCTTGGCCCATTCCTTATATGATAAAAACCTTCCTCTTTCATCATCTTCAAAGTCACATCTGTTAGAGATGTTGTACCCTAATATATCTAATTTGTGAAAACCCAAGGTCATGCCCTTATGATTATAAGTTCTGAGCAGAATAAAACTTGTACTCAAATTCTACATATGGCTGCTAACAGAGACACTTAAAACAATGTATTTGCTCTTCAACACATGTGCTCCTCCATCTGACTCTTGAGAAGAAACAGTTTAGGGGCTTTGACAAATGACATAATTCTTAGTGCAAAACACAGAAGATACTCAGCTGTGTAACATTACTGTTAACCCAACAACCTCACAGTGACAGCAGTGCTGAAATGTGATAAGAGGATGGGGATTGTTAGGTTTTGCGGCAGATTTATTTGCATTGTAGCTGTACAAACTCCAGTCTAAAAGATGGAAAGATGACCGACTGGTGACCCAGGGCTGAGCTGGAGAACTTAGGAAGTCAGATGGATGGGATGAGGGAGGTTTGGTGGGAGTCAGCTGGTCTGCTTCTGGATTTCCTCATGCCCAGCCTAAAACTAAGACATAGAAAGCCATGCAGAAGAGGAGGACTGAACTCTGGGTGAATGCAAGCTTGGTTTTCTTAAAAATAAACAATGTTGCATTGTGATCTGCAGGAAGGCTTCTAGTCGCTCTTCTTCCTAGTTTATTCTCCAGAGCAGGTGCCTGGCGGCAGCTGTCAAACACCAGTGAGGAGAGAGACCTATTGCCCGTGGAGACGGGGTCAGATAACCTCTCTCCTTCAGCAGGTGCAACTCAGCCTTCCACTGTTGAAAGAAACACAGTTGGTCCAGTTACAATCAGCTGAGGATCCAGCTCTTGATGCTTTCCCGGGAAATGTGAATTTATGCTCTGTGTGTGTGCACACGTGTGTCAGGAAGGGAATCAGTCTGGCAGTACCTACAGTACATGTATTTATTTGTTAGGTCTGTGTACAATCAGAAAGGAAAAAGAGCAAGCATATGAATCCCTTCATGAAGTAGCATAGAGAATACCAAACTGCAGTATTAATAACCTCCTGTTATTGAATACTCCATCTGTTCATCATGCCAACTTATCCTCACTTAGAGCACTCCCCTTGTCATAATATTTTGTACCACACTCCCCTCCCTCCTCGAAGCAGCAGTTCCAGTTTAGAACTAAACATTTGCCCAGTCATGTAACCCCACCAAGGAAATGGTCTCACTGCCTGTATCTGTTTATGTTTCTCTTAAAAAAAAAAAAAAAAAAAAAAGAAACTGAACTCTAATTTAATTTCTAAATTTTCACTTTCCTACATTATTTTTCCCAAGAAATACTTTCATATCCATACTGGTATTCACATATAATGTAATGTGTGTTCTACCCCTAATACTCGCTTCTGCTGATACTTTGCCACATGGCAACTTAAGTAGCGCAAGAAAAAAAAATCATTATTTTCTTCTTGCAGCTTTGATATGTATATATTTTTGTATTTGCTAGCATATGTAAATGGCAATGAAGTGGTTAACCACTTTAAAGTGATTAGACCCAAATTTGTTTATTTATACAAACCCCACGAGGCGCTTGGCTAGATGCTGCCCTAGTGAAGCACAGCGAGAGTCTAGAGAAACTCGCTCGTTTGAGGGAGGTCTGAGACGTCTGTGCTGAGCAACTAAAGGCTTTCCCATGGACGCAGGAGGAATGAAAGTCAGAGGCTGCATAAACTTATCCCGGGAGTTACCTCCTGACCCAGTGAAATGGGCACTGCCTGGAGAACGGGGTGGGGGGTGAATCAAGTTATTAGGGAGCTGGAGCCAAGTTGCCTGTAAGCTGAAATCTTGTGCCATGAGTGAAGTCCTGAAACCTACACAGTTTGAAGTCTGAACCCTTCCTTTATAACCTTTGCATTAAAATAGTCCCCTCTCAAAAAAAAGAAGAAAAAAAACCAAACCAAAACACACACACAAAAACAAAAACCGAAAACCAAACAAGAAATCCGAACAAAGCACCAAAAAACCCCCAAGCCCTCAGGAAGATCTACAAAAGGGATGATCCACTCGCAGTGTCAGGCACGTCTCTTATCAACGTGAGTTCCTAGCGGATGCTTGGGAGTCCCTGTAGCTGTTTGTATTCACTACCTCTAACCTGCCTTTCTCCGCGGGTACTGTAAGGACTGAAGAATCAAAAAAACCCCAAAACCTAAATCCCTGTGTCGTCGGCCCCTTCCCTTCCCTTCTCGCTAGTTTTTAAAAATCACCCTCGGTCCTGGGCTCGGCGGTGCAGTCAGCAGAATTAATTCTCAGGCCACCCCGCAGAATGATTACAAACGTGTGAGAGGAGGTGCTGAAACTTGGCGCTTGGGGTGAGGCGGCGGCGCGGACAGATGTGCGCCGAGCTCGCTCCCCCTCAGCGAGGGCTCCCCAAACCCCCCTGGGGCGGCCGGACGCTGCACCTCGGCCCGCCTTGGTGGCCCGCTCC
>VXBZ01004395.1:137110-180780 GCA_013399135.1 Heliornis fulica | reverse complement strand
TCTCATTTGAGTAAAATACAGCAACTGTTGCTTTGTTTTGCAGCAACTGTGTATGGTATCTCATCTGGAGCTGAAGCAACTGTCTGTCTCACTTGTCTGCAAACAAAAGCAGCATCTCTAGCTCTAGAAGGAGGCAAGGCGGGCTTTCTGGTTGGTCATCTCTCGGTTTTAATGTATGTTCTTGTTTTCTTCTCTCAGCAGGTATCCCCCAGGTGTTGTAAGTGTGGCTTCAACTGGCATACCTGCCGCAGTAGAAGGAATAGTCCCCAACCCTATGTCTTTATCACATGGCCTCCCTGCTGTAGCCCACCCGCCCCATGCTCCTTCCCCCGGCCAAACTGTCAAACCAGAAGCTGATAGAGACCACCCAAGCGACCAATTGTAGCCTATGAAAGCAGCATTCCCAACATCTGAGATCTCAACTTCAGCGTGTGGAAAACAAACAAAACAAAACCCTGGATTTTGATTAAAGGCAAAACCATGAACTTACAGGAGGAGATGACTATTGTTTTAGAAACTGGTCCAATATACAGTATAAAAGGAAAAGGTGGGAGACAAAAAGAAGATTTGGAAACATTTTTTCCTCCTTATAAATTGTAGTTTGTCCCTGTCCAGTGGACTGATTCACTGTTTCTGTGTCCTATGGGTTCTTTGTTAAGCAAGAGAAGTTAGTAGTTAATTATATCATGAATGTACTTGTCTGTGTACAGTTTTTAGAACATTAAAAAGGGTTTGTTTGCTTAGCTGTCAACAAGGAAAAACATAAGGGAGGCATTCAACAAACCAATTTTGAGATTAAAAATCCTTTCTTTTATATTTTAAAACATGCCCAAAAATGAGGCAGTTGGAAAACTTCTCAGGACAATGAATTTTTCCCATTTTTCTTTCTACGCCACACAGTGCATTGTTTTTTCTACCTGCTTGTCTTATTTTTTAGAATAATTTAGTAAACAAAGGAAAAACAGTTTCTCCTAATTTTGGCATGAATTCCCTTATTTGAAAATGAAGGCAACCTTGCAAAGAGATTTTGAGGAAAAAAAAAAAGGTTTTGTATAAACGAGCATTGTGCTTTTTGTCACCAGTTAAAGTGTATATTATTGGTGGTATGCGAAAAAGGCACTAGACTACTGAAAAGTAGCAGCATTTCATTGCCTACATTGATTCCTTCCTGGTAATGTGGTAGGCTAGCAATATTTTTGGTTAAAATCATTTTTGTGACTGTAACCATTTGTATGAATTATTTTAAAGAAATAAAAATCCCAAACAAATATCATATGTGTAAAATTTTTTATTTCTAGTAACTGTTTATTCAACTTTTATTAGGTTTCTTAGCTGTAATTTTTAAACCGACACTGTCAAGTATTTAATTTCTAGCTTTACTTTGCTCTCTGTTGTTTGTAATACTGTCTTGGAAGCTTGAAAAAAATAAAAGAAAAAATTCTTTCCATACCATTTTTCCCTTTACATTTCGTAAATGTTGATCTTTTTTTCCTGTGTTTCTAATGGAGTTTGAAATTAAGATGGATTTTGATTTGTACACCGGCATCATCACCAACAATGTGGTAACAGCATTTACGCCACCACTGTGGGCAGAGCAGAGGAGGTACAACAGCAACTCAACAATAATAATAATAATAAACATCTTTTGCCGAAGTCCAACATGAGAAGTGTCCATTGTTTTATTTGCTTTTGTGATGATGGAAGCGTGGAGCAGGACGTAGTTGTGTTTGTTATGCTGAAGGAGTTTGTTTCTTTGCTCACAGGCAGAGGTGCTTTCAAGGCAGGTTGGATTTCAGCTGGAAGCTCTTTTGGCTTTCCCTGTGCTCCTGGATAAGACGCCCTTCGCCACTACGCAGTTAAAGTAAGGCACAAGTTGAGCTGCAGCAAGATGGAAATCCAGGGTGGGTAAAAAGTCAGCCTGGACATAAAACTCCTTGGTAGTCTCTTGTCTCTGTTGGCTGTTAACCTTACCTAGTAACCTTGCACCTAGGATTAGTGAGCTGGTTTGGGGCGATCACTGAAAAGTTACTGTCCCCCATTCCGGCAAGCCTGCAGAGTGATCTCTGCTGTTGGAAAGTGGTGGGAAGGCTACGAACTAAGAACTACTGAAACTCGTGAGTCTGGACCCAAGGAGTGAAATATTGTGGAACGATTTTCACCTTGAACATTTAAAGCCAAAAATGTCAACCGTTGTAATTTTTTTCGATGGTAAAACCATTCCTATTCCTTCCGTGAAACAAAGCAGCCCTGAAGCTGCAAGTTATTCCAAAAAAATACACTTCTTGTTAGCTTTGTGGCCAAAAACTTGAAAAAAAAAGAAGGCAATAGAATCTCCTGCTGTTCAAGTAGGATTTAATTTATCATTAGTAATTTGTGTTTTAAGATGCTTTTTTTGTCAGGCTGAAGATGCTTCTTTAACATCCATAAAAGAAACAATTAAGTTATGTCTGCAAAGAAGTGCTGACCCTCATTTACAACCAGATTTCCCCAGGAACTCCCAGTGGGTTTGTTTTTCTATTTCCTTCTCTTGCTTCAGTTTGGATGTGGCTTCTGTAAGCAAGCTTTGTTTCCAGTGCATCAATAAATGGACTAGAAGCGAAAGCACCGGTATGGATTGCGTGATTTAGTTCCGAAGCTATGTGTCCTTCAGTTGCGTGTTTTTAAGCCATCCCAGCCGTGCCTGCTCCAGCACAACCTTTTCCATGATTTGAGCCTGAAACGCTGCGCTGGTTGGGTGCAGTGGGGCATTGCCCCTGTGTTGGGAACATGTTTGGTGTTTTTAGTGTGAGTGCTTGAAATGTGTCGCTCTGGCTGCTGGGGAGTAATCTGGGTTCCTGCTTCTACTGGAGCAGAAAGGCCATCCAGCAGGGACCAGACCAGTGAATGCAGACGTGTGGATTACAATCTGAAAAGCTGAATTAAAAAATAATTTTTAAAAAGTAAATGGCTAATTTACTTTAGTAGTAGTACTAAAGTAGTAGGGTAGTGGAAATGTGATTAAGATGATCTCCATCTAGTAAAGGATGTGCTAAATAAGGTTTAGGCAGAAGAAGATTTAGTTAGTGGAGAAAATACAAAGCGGGGGAGACACTGCAGAAGATGGCCACAGGAAATGGCTTGTGGTGGTGCTGAAAGGTGAAAGAGGAGGTGATCAAAGTGTCCGCCTCAGTTGGGTTTTTTAGTGGTGGTATCTCAGTTGCAGATCTTGTCCAAAAAAGAGGCCAACCACACTGGAACCATTGCTGGCATGAAGATCGTGGGCATCGCTGGTCCACAGGAGGCTCAAGACTGCACAGCAAGACTGCTGAATGGTATGTAAGGTTGGGCTGTTAGAAGGAGAAAGATACCAGTTGTGCAAATGCAAAGTGAAGTAGCTCCAACTCAACAGCTTGCCAGCAAAGGGAGCTGTAAGGGGTTTCCCGTGGCAAGAGTCAGCGATTGGGCCTGTGGAAAGGAATGGGATGGTGGCAGATGCATTTGTCATGGTAGTTTTGGTAGGGACAGGCGTGGATCAGAGACGCCACACAGGACCTGGAGCGTTTGTTGGATAGTTTTGGTTTTGTGTTCTCAAAAGGTTCAGCGGGAGCTGACATCATAGCAAGGACCAGCTCACAAAGCAGCTGAAGGTGTTGGAGGGCTTATGGTAGGAGCAGAAGGGAGGGTATCTTGGGTTTTCCAGCCTAATGTGAAGGCTGGGTTGTGGAATGACTATAGATAGTAAATGCTGAGGAGGAAAGAGAAATGTTCAATGCTGGTATGTAAACAGATGAGCATAAACACGGTTTAGAGAAAAAGATGTGTGTCAGCAGGGAGGTCCTGGGATGGGTTTCCAGTTGGGGTGACTAGGAGTCAGTCCTGAAGTCTCTGCAGCTTAGTTTGGGTTTTTGGTTTGGTTTGTATTTGGGGTTTTGTTGTTTTTTGGTTTTTAGAGGTTTGGTTTTGGCTTGGTTTGGGGTTTTTGGCTTTTTTTTTTTTGGCTTTTTTTTTTTTTTGTTGGTTTTCTTTTGATTTTAAGTAACTGGCTTTAAAATCCAAAGTGTGAGAGCATTGTTTAAGGTTCATACAAGGTTGCTACCAAATTTACTAGAAACCTTTTTCATTCAGGGTAAAACACTTCAGCTTCCTTTATAACAAGCCTCAAGGCCTTTTCCTCCACAGAATGCCTTATTATTTTCTTATCTAGCCTTCCACCTCAAATGATAGAGACTGGCTTTCCAAATGACTGCGACTACTGTATTCTGTTACCAGCTTACTCTTTGCTTCATACCAAAGGGTTTTCTTCTCTTGTTCAATCACAGTGGATGCTTCAGGGTCTCTCGTTCTGCTTGAAGGAGAAGGCAGCACTGCCAGTATTTTGGTTCACTCCAACCATTCTACCTTTGATAAATTGAAAAAAGGAAAAAAATATTAGTCATAGATTTTAAGGGCAGAGAGTAATATTAGATCATTTTGACTGCTTAATAAAGCTGTTAAATGTAATATGCTTTTTCATTAAACCCATCACTTGGCTTATGTAAATATTTCGGAAACATTTCTAGCCTTTATATTAAAATGTCAAGTGATGGGGTTTTGCTGTTTCCTTTGCTATTTTGTTTAAATGGGGTACAACCGTCACTATAAATTGCAGACTGCTTTATTTAATTTGGCTTTCCGTGTCTGTAAATTCCATCTATTGTTTCATGTTGAACATGAGGTCATGCAGGCTGACTTGAATTTAGTGAGCATGTCACATTTTAGCCAATTTGCCTTTGTGCTGAGGTCAGTGACACATCTTCCAGGAAGACCAAACTGTTAATCATCTGTTTTCTTTTCCAGTTTCTTTCATTATACCATGCATCCTTTCCTTTGTGGCTCTGTATTTTTGTCCTTTTGAATGACGTAGTCCATTATGGTTATCTTCTGCAGATGAAATTACAGGATTTTTGATGTTCTCTGAGACTTTCAGCTATTGTTTTCTTGCCTCTATTGACTTTCCAGTTTCCTTGGTAAAATATTTTCCTGCAGTCACAAGAGCTTGAAGAACTTGATTAATCTTCATCTTAGGCTTCAAATTGCATTTGCCTATGTAGAGCTGAGAACCTCAGTAGTAGCGAAACTCCACATTGAGTAGATGCTCAACACAGCAGTCCTGCTCTCATAGTCCGAGTGCTCGTTTTGATCTCAACATCTGCACCCGTGGTGTGTCTGCCTTATCTGGGTCTGGTACCTCATGTCAGGCTGTCCCTCAGCATCTGCCTCCTGTCCCTCTTCCTTGTTTCCTTGTAGTGTTTGGGGGACCTGAAAAGTGGCTCTTCAAATTCTCTTCTTTTAGAAGCAATGCCCTTTGGTTGGTTCCACTTTTCATCCATGAGTTCCAGCTCAACACAGAACTCTCTCCTTGACTGTCCTCCATGCACACCACTGAACTCATATATATTAGTCTACTTTTCTATGTCCACTTCTGGGCTTGGATCACACAGAGGCAGTTCCTCATCTGGAGCTTCCTTCCTACATTTTCTGTGCAATAGAATCTACTACAGCTCTCCAAATCTACTCTCAGTGCTTTTCTTTGCCTTTGCATTTCTGGTCAGAGCCATGACAGAGTGTTTTCTTGAAGGAGCTATTGCTTATTTTGGGAGGCGTTGAGACACTGTGTCAAGGCCACCATAAACAGACTAAAGTTTTTATCCTTGAGATGATTAGAGGTATTTGAGACATTTCCAAGGTGACAGAGATCATTCTCGGAGCATGCCAATGTTGCAGACATTTATTACTTGCAGAGTCTTTATTTATGTATCTATCCCCTTTCTTTCATGCTCTGCCTAAAAAGGATAAGCGGTTGCCTGTTGGAAGTGTTGTTGATCTGCTCAAGAAATAAAGTAAGGAAGCTTAACAAAAAAAACCCCAACCCTTAAATATTTCAATGTATTTTGAGTTGCAAGGATTTAAAGTAATTTAAAGGAGCAACATTCTTAAATTGATACAGAAGCCTTTTTACATATAAAATTTGATGTATGGGAGGTAGGCAGTTCTGTGCTGTCGTGACTGCTATTTCTTCATCTGCACTGACTGCAGAGTCCTCATATAGTTTGGAAAGAGCTTATGAATCTAGTCCTCTCTGGATGAGCCATAGGAGTTAGTGCAGCAAACCAACATCTAAAAATAAATCTACTGCGGAGCTGACATCTCAGACTTATGTTTCCAAAGCTCTCTTGCCATTTTCAAAACGTCCCACCCAATGCAATGGATTGAATTCCAAAGCCAATTGCCTCTAACACAGCTGTCAGCTTCACAGCATCTTCCTTTTTCTGGGAATTCAGCAAGCAGCAGTACTTGCTCTCCAGCCACCTAAATGCAGCTCATTTAACTCTCAGTTGCTGTTAAGCAGGATTTTGGTAAAACCCCCATGTAAATGTAAGTCTGTTCTTAAACCACAACAGAGAGAAAATCTGCTGTTGGTGTTTTCCAGTAACATATTTGCTTTTGCACCAGTAGTTTTTATATTAAAATGGAGATGGGGGACTTCCAACTTCTTTTTCCTGTTGGTTTCTGGTCATTTTTCCATTTGCTCGCCAAAGGCATAATGTGTGTGAAATGTGTTTATTGTCTTACGAATTTATGGTGATAGATTTATCCTCATCTGTAAGTTACAGCCATTTGTCATTGGCTCCAAGGCCATCACTTTCCATTCCAAGCATGAAGTGGAAAGCCTGTCCTTTGAAATGGATCACTGAAACTGAAGGTTTTCAAGAACTCAAGTTCTGAACAGCTAGCTTGCTTTCTGTCTGTCTATCTCTTTTAGTCTTCTGCTCCTGCAGACCAGCCATTTCAAGCACAGGATACAGCCCTTGTATTGCAGAGGTAAGAGATAAATGCCCACTATGACTCAAAGCTCATTTTTAGCAGTTTTCAGCCTCTAAATTGAAAGGGAAAGGCACAGCTTTGCATCATGTAACTAGTGAGAGATCTGATCCCATTTTATAGAAAAATAAAGGCTTTAAGTCTGTTGAAAGAACAATAGCAAATTGACACACACACACCCCACCCCCCGCCTTGGATTGCAGCACACATCCCACTTGTGTTTTCATATGCATCCTGGAGCAAAATGTGGCATCCCAGCAAACATCTTTGCCCACGACACAGGCTCTGGGACCAAACCTCACCGTATGGAGAACTTTGTCCACTTACTGCGTGCAATGCTGCTGTGAGTAGCAGATGTTGCTGTGATTCCCAAAGTATTTTAGTTTTTCATCTGCAATTGTCAATGGAGCTGCCAGTGACTCCTAGTAGTTTGTGATGAATTTGTGAAAATCAGACGAGCTCAGATCTAAGCAGACACCACAGGTTTTCCTTGGAGAAAGCTGTTGACTCAGCATTAAAGGGTGTTTGTTCATGGATCTAGATTCATCTGTCTGCGCTCCCTCTTCCGCTTGTCCTCGGTCACCTAAACGAAAGCTGAAGAGGGGTAGCTCCTTATGTATGTCGACTTTCCAATTAAGTGCCTGAAGTTTCAGGAAAATAAACCAGGGACCAATCTGCAGAATGCCTGGTGTAAACTCACAGCCATGAATCTGATTTTCTAGTTTCAAACTGGCTTCATTGCTTAGGAAATCCACACTGTTCAAATTAAATGCCATCCAGAAGATGGTACTGCTTCCTACCCCCTCTCTCTCCAGATCCCTACAGCCCACTGAGAGGCACGGGACACGGGAGGGTGAAACTTCTCTATCCTATGGTGCTGTTTTTGAAAAGCAAAACTGGTTTGATAATCTTCATCTGATAATTCACTCTTAGTATTTTAATTGTGAAGTCTAAAACCACAAACGCTGGAAACAGTCTTGAAGGGATGCTTAGTCTCAGCTCCATCAGCCTCTACAATCCCTTTGGCGAGGTAGATTCCTGAGTAGAAAGGCCAATATTTTGCTGTTTGTGATGTGTTAAATTTTAAAAATTATTTTGAAGTAAGTTCAATCCAGTGGTCTGGACTTTCAGAAATGAAGTGTCTGCCCATCCTGGGGAGGGAAAGTTTGCCAGCTGCAGCCTTCGCTTGGTTGAATGTGTCAGGGGATAGAAATTGCAGTCTGATCCTCGCTGTAAGTTAAATTTATGAAAATGTAGTAGGGGAATGCAATGTAATAATGTGCTTTCCCATCCAACAAGCCTGAGCTGGTGGAGGTGCTGAGTGGCAGTGACTACAGTACCAACCTGAATGTGTGGCTTCAGGAGGCAAACGATCGGGGCTTTTTTCATGCCAACCTCTGTCTGCACTTGACAACAGGAGCCAAGTCAGATGCTGAACTGTTGTTTTCTTCAATTCCCTTCTTGGAAATCCCTCGCTGCTTACTTTTTCTAGCTGGGGCCGTATCCTGGTTCTGGAGCATCTGCTCTTATACCAGTTTCTCCGCTAATTTCAGGAATTGTGGGTGAGCCATTTTCTGAGTGTTGCATTCACTGTATTTGGTTTCATCCCGGCTGTCTTCTTGTGCTGTTTCCCTCCAAGGTCCGAGAGCCGATGGGCTCTGCGGGTGACAAAAGCACCAAAGCACCTACGATCTCTCTGCAATAACCACCAGGTGGCAAGACAGACAGACACTTGGTTTATCGAAACTGCGCAGCCAAACCCCCGCTATAACGTGCCTGGCCTTTCCCCGGGAACATTTTAAACCACCTCTATTAAATATTACTTATTTTATAAGCTATTATGGCATATTTAGAGGCTACACATGGAGAATGTTCTTTTTAAAAGTCCATAAATGCTCCTGTTCTGAATTATGTATCAGTCATTCAGGGTTTAAGCCCTTAATGCTTAAAGGAGTATTTTGGCAGCAGGGTTTGCCTTTGTAACACAGTGTTGGAAGAGGATAACGTATTGAACAGCCCGGTGAGACTGTCAATAAATCTGTGTCAGTCCTGACTCACCTCTGAATCACAGTTCAGGCATCGTCTCCCTTCTTTAATTATGGACATCTTGAAGCATTTATTAATAGACCATTGGTTTCATGAATGGAAGGTGATATATGAAAATATGTATATTTTTTGTGTATATATGTGTATATATGAAAATACAGCGTGATGCTTGTCACTTAAGGAGAACAATGTTCCTGTGGCCCTACTGAAATTCCACAAACTATCAGAAATCTGGATTTTGCTAACTTTTGAGTACTTGCCTTCAGAGTCTTAGTGCTGATACTCCAATATTTGTATTCATTATTTCATTTGTAGTTCTTCTGGCTTTGAGCAGTTCTGGCTGTTCTAGTGGTGTGATGAAGGTGATCTGGTGAAGGAAGAGTCTCCTATTGACACTGTCTGAAGGTAAGAGACTTTACTGTAGATAGGAATGTATCTGGAGGTCTGAAAAGTGCTGCTGGGCACTACCCTGATTTCTGAATAAAGATTACAGTGTGCTCAGAGCTCAGTCTGAGCAGCCCACCACGGTCCTGTGGGTCCAGTGCTCCCATGTTGGGTCTCCACATGTTGTAGCACAGAGCTGCAGTCGCAGTGCCCGAGTCGGGCACGGTCCTTACACAGTCTGGGAATGACTCACTGCACAATACAAAAAAAATCAATATCCCCAGACCTATCTTGTGACATGACAGTTTTCAGCTGAAAATCAAGCTGGCTTCTTGGGATGTCCTTCAGTTTGCAATAATTTGCTACAAGACAAAAGACTCTGGTAATGTAACAACAACATATTTTCCAAGACTTTTAAACACATAAAAATGGTTCTGGACTTATAGCAGATTGACAATATGTATTTTCCTGCCTGGATGCAATTCTGTGCAGCCTGCTCTAGGTGATGCTGCTCTAGCAGGGGGTCTGACCTGATGATCACCAGAGGCCCCTTCTGACCCTGACCAGTCTGTGATTCTGGGATTTATCTTTGATAGACATGAGCAATGTGGGTAGCCATGTACTGTAAGAATAACCTGATGATCCCAGTGTACAGCAAGGGTACTGTCTCTCTTATTTGTAAAGGGTTAATCAATGATTAACAGACATTACAATTAATGGCTAATTGATGTAGACTTATTTCACACATGGCTTGCAGCTCTCTGTAACATTGTATTCATGCTGTAATGTATTTACAGCAGCTATTAATCATGCCCTGGTGTTTTTAAAATGTTCTCATTTTATTAGGTGTAACCAAATTTTCAATAGCACATCAGTGAACTCGAGTTCTGCCTTCACATTGGCAAAAGGGGAAATAAAAGAAACTGATTAACTTGGCCTTGCTCGCTTTAATTTAAGGAAACCATCAGCAGCATAAATTGGAGGCACTCTCACATTATGAAAGCAATTTTAAGTAAAACGTGCCATTTATGGAAGAAGCACACTTAAAGATTTTTGTAATTACAAATATTTGTACTGTTAAGTGAATTGCATTGAAGTATTTGTTGTTGTTGCTTTATTTCCCTGGAGGACTCTTCAGTAGTGGGAGCTTTGTTATGCTGATAAATGTGCCTGAAAGCTTAATAATGTACTGATGCATTGTAATGATAAATAGATCTGGTTAAGTAGTAGAGATCAAACACACAATTAAACAGACTGCAATATACATCTTGCTGAGCAAGGGAAAACAATAGCGGAATCAGTAAAGATGAATACAAATGGTTTTACTGACCTAAGCAAAAAAATATTTTCTTATGCCTACAAAATGAGGAAATCTGGCCAGATATTTGCATGAACAGACATATAAAGTGTTTAATCGGATATAAAATATCTTTAAGATCTTCGGTGTCCATGATCAACGGATTGGGCTTTCTGTGACCCCTTTGAGGAATAGAGATGTGCAACAAACCAGAGGTTAAGCAAATCAGCGCAGCGTGGGATTGCTGGGAGAGGCGCCTGGGCACAGCAGGCAGGGCTTGCAGGTCCGGCGCAGCACTAAAATTAACAAAAATGAGTTGCACTTGGCAAAAAGATCGGAACTGAATATTGTCAGCACCCGTTTCCACTGCCCCAAATGCCCTTTCCTAGAACCTGTCCCAGAAGGGAGCCTGGTTCACACCTGGAGAAGCCCCATAGGCTTCACATTCATTATTGCCCTCTGCTCTTCCAAATACCAGGAGAAAATGGGATTCAGAAGGAGCACACTGGTAGAGGGAAACCTGGCTGTGCATGACTTCAGAGTCTCAAATATAAACCCCCAATATAAGGGCATTGAGGGGATCTTTCATTCGAAACACAGAGCAGTATCCATGCAACCTGCTTGTAGAATATCCATGTCCATTCTGGCTCTGAATTGCTCTGAAGGGTGTTTTTGAGTGAATTTCCTTTGCAGGGGTACCTATAGCCGAGTCAGCACAAAAGGAATTTCAGAGCTCGTTGTACAGATGCTATGGTGAAATAACTCCTGAAGGAATTAGAATTAGGCAGGATATAACAGCCAGAAGAAATACTAATTCTCCTGGATTGACTTTATGTGAGCTCTTACCCTACACAGTGCTTTGCCCACCTGGAATAGCATAAGCCATTTAGATTCCTTTGCAGTGTCTGGGTATTAGCAAAACTCAGGGGAGAGACCAAATCCTGCCGTGCCTATTCCAAGAGCCAAAACCCTTAAGCCTTGTGCACACCAGCCCCATTATCAAGCTCTGCTATACCACCAGGAACCACCTAGTAGACAAAAAACATCCGCCTGCGGTGTGGACGGCTGTGCACATTTTTCCCAAGGATGTACAGCCCGATAGGTTCCAGCCAGCAAACCCATTATTCCTAATTTGCCATGTGCTGCTAACTACTAAAAGCTTTTCACGGCCTCCAGGAAGTCAGGCTTGCTTAATGAGAAACAGGGGAGTGGTAAATGTTTCCAACTCCTGGAGTTTAAGAGAAAAAGGAGTGGCTGGGGAAGATGGTGCGCCCCGTGCATCTGGCTTCTCACAGCCTGAGCTACAGGTGCTGCTCAGCACAAAGAGCTGTACAGGGATAGATTTGGTTTCTTCCCAGATGGAGAGCTTATTTCTGCCCCAAGAACTGTGTGTCACTCGACCAAGATATTTAGATGTCTAACGGCCACTTAAGCATCTAAATACCTTCACAGATTTAAGCTCTGGGCTTAATTGTGTTGCTGCAGTCCACAATGTCACTGGTTTTGCACAGCAGGCACCAGATCGGAACTGAGTGCAGAGAGAAGCACAGCCCGGTGGCCAATGGGTTGGGTTTAATTGGGTTGTGCTGGTTTATGGTCCCTCAATATACGTGGTTTTTCCCTTGTCAAAGAACAGTGTGTCTGCCAAGGCCGGAGCAAAAGCGGAAGCTGTCTGGAGGTGAAATTGCAGGCTGAGGGGGACAACCCTGTGTGATGGGAGGTAGGCTCCGAAGGGTTTTGCGATGTCTGTCAGTTTATGCCATCTCTTTGTTGCGGAGTCCAAAGATTTTTTGCAGTCCAAAGATTATTTTGGATGCTTGCCTATTCCCAGAAGCTCCGTGTGCTCAGAACAATTTCAGCTCTGCGTTAAGACAATAATTGTAATCAAATCTCATGCTCCGCTGGCTCAGCCAGTCACCTCCATGGAGCAGATGGGAAGGGGGCTCAAATCAGCAAGGGTTTTCCTTCCCAGTGTACAACTGGCCTGGTGTATTCAGAAAGGGCTTTTTTGTTCTTCCCTTTGGCTCCCCTCTGCTTCTCTCATGGCATTAGGGACAGGCTGCAGATGGAAAACCACGGCCAGGGTTTGAAATCCGGGGGAAAGAGAAAGTTCTTTTGCCTGCTGCTCCTTGTTCTGACACCCGGGCTGCAGGGAAAGCCAGGCTGGGAGTAGGGCAGCAAGGTCTGAGGCCTGGCTTCCGAGCTCAGCATGCTTGAGTAGTCCAGGCCCTGTGGTCCCAGAAAGCTTAGGTCACTTGACAGGGGATGAGCCACCGACCTGCAAATAGGTGTTGTGCTATCCAGCCACTGGCGCACACAGATGATGATGCTGCTGGTGTTCAGCACAGCGCTGTGCTGAACCGATTAATTACCTCATATGCAAGAACCAGAGGGCAAGCACAGGTCTCAAGTTCACCACTTGTGAAGGCCGGATGGCCCTCCATGCAGCCATCCCTCCAGCTTCCCCTGCTAGTTGGGATCAGGGCAAGATGTGATTAAGTCTCTTCGGTTGGATGGTGCCTCTGTGCTTTGTCACTTCAATCCAAAATGCAGGAGGGTGCCTTTTTGGCTCTGGTGGCATTTTGATCCCTGAATGATTCATAGGTCTCCAGAAAATTACAAACTGAGGAAAGAGGTTTCTTTGAGAAGATTTTACTGGGACAGGGACAAAGCTGCTGAGTTGACTGGGTGCCTGCTCCACTGCATGTTGGGTGGCTTTCCTTAGCAGCCCAACCTGTGCTGTGTCACTGGTGTGTCCTGGATGCCAGAATGCTTGAGATGGAATCACCATGTGCATTTGGCCTCCATGTCAGCTCTCCTTAAAGAAGACTGGGATGAGGAGCCAGAGAGCTGGTCAGAGCCAGGTAGGACAATGCAGCTTGCTGGCCTGCAGCTGGTGGTGGGAGATTGCAGGGCTTCTTGCAGGGAAGTGGGGTCATAGCCTTCAGACTCACATGCTCCCTTTGATGAAAGGTCACAAGATTTTGATGATTAATTGTATTTTCAGCAAGGGTGGATGATATTACTTTGGTACTATACCTCTTCTATTTTTTTTTCCATTTTGGCTTATTAGAACAGGAAATTACATGTAAATGTTACATGACATAGCTGCTGAACAGTTAAATTTTTGCTGCTCTCTCACACTGTATCTTTAGTTGTTGATGATTAATTTTTTCCCTACACTTTCACACTTTTTTTTTCCTTAAAGGCCAATGAGGCTGATTGTGGCTTTCTGCATTACAGTGGTTACAGAGGTTGTTACTGTGTCCTGTTGCACCCCGTGACTGATATTAATTAATGAGATGTTCTGTGATTGCAGTGACTGTCAGTGTAAAAAAAACAAGCTCTGTGCTGACTCTTTTCCCTAGATTTGGGATCTTCAGCGTTGCAATCATCCCTGGCAAGTTTGAGATGGTGCTTTTGATATGGATCGATGCCTCATTCACATGCCACATCACACATTCACTGACTCACAACAGCCTCTCTGGGGAGCATTTAAGAAGTGCCCTGTGTTTGCAGGACAGGGGCAGGCAGCACCCACAGGACTGCAGAAGACTTATTTTCCCAGTGACTCAAAACTCCTGACTTGGCCAAGTCTTTGCTGAGTTTGCAAGACCTTGAGTGGTGAGTTTCCCATTTGCCAACCCAGAGAATCTCCTGCCCACTACAGTGCTTGGCCACCAAGGTGATCTCCTCTCTCCTGGCTTTCCTATCTCCCAGGCTGCACCCTGCAGTCCCAAAGGGGTGACCAGAGACCTGTGCCCTGGGGGTGGACCTGATGCAGAGACCTCCTGGAGCTGTTTCCAGAGGTCTATAAAATTGCAGTGTTGTTAGCTCTCTTGGCCTTGTCGGCCAGGCAAAGCTTGTGGGATTGTGTGGTTATTCTAGTGAGGAGGAGAAAATTATGACAGCGAGGAGGAATGCAGCCCTAAGCCAAGGTGGTGGGCACGCTCCCTCGCTGCTCTTCTCCTGCACGTGGTTGCCACAAGCGTTCACGCTGGTCTGCCGGCCTCCCTCTCCTCTCCCAAAGCTTCCCATCGTCTCTGCCCTCCTTCTCCTCCTCCTTCTCCATGCGCCCGCAGGCTCCCCACACGTATGTTCCCCATGTGTTTGGGATGCTGCCGTGGGGGTATGTGGAAAGGGCTGGGGCTGGTGTAGCTGTTGTTTTCATGGAGGAGATCAGCTATTTCTTGTTCTTTTCTTAAATGATGTGCAGCAGGCTCAGATCCACGCGTGCAGAAGCACCTGTCTCGATGAATATTTGCCCAATCATTACGCTGTTGAGCAGTTAGCCTGCAAAAAGGCCTGGCACCATTTGTATGGTAATGGAAGGCTTTCTCAGAAATATTTTGGAAGCAATCAGCTAAACTAATAGGATTTTATGTAAACCAATCTCTTTCTTTAGATCAGGGTGGGCTATTTTTATTTTTTTTTTTCCTGGAGAGGAGGGTAAGGGCTTTTTAATAAATGCAAATTGATATTCAAATGAAAATGGAAATGAGATAAAAAGTTCATCGCTGGGGTAAAATGCTGCAACTTTGTTCTAGCAGCAGCTCTGCGCGTGATTCTCTGCACATCCCCCAACAGCCACACCAGCTTTCTGAGGTGCGGAGACATGGCACAATGAGGAGACAAAGCTTTCTTCTGCTTTAACATTGTCCTGAGACATACACCAGGTTGGACATCCCTCACCCCATTGAGGTCATGCTGTAGGAGGTTTATCCAGTCACCCATTTCAAAGGACTTCTGCTGCAAACATCAAGTGTTTTCTCACTCTGTACACAACCAAGGTGACTTTCGTGGTCCTGCTCCTCCTGGCCACCCTGTAAAGAGGGACTGATAGGTGACACAGATCATCTGTGTGGAGTGTGGCCTGGCTGAGGTCGCTGCACTCATTCCTTTAACTCTTTTCTTGTATGTATGAAATTAAAAAAATTAAACTCTGCCCAGACCATATACATGGTGGTGCTGCTGGAAATGCTGCTTGAGGAGACTCAGGCCAGCAAGGGTCAGACATCCAGGAGGGTTTTAGGCAAGAAACTCTGACCTGATGGTGCTGAACCTGAATTTAAAGCTGTAGGGTTTTGGTCTTGTTTGCACTGTGTAGCAAAGGACAGCAACTATACATGGCAGAGAGGTGTGATGAGTCTTAAGCCCTTGAAGAGCACTCACCAGGAGCAGATGGGCAGCACGGACATGATGACTGTTGGCCTGGTGGGATCATACACCCACAAACCCTGTCACAGGGTGCTGTTTGAACTTTCTAACAGTGTAAAAGTGTCAAACAACAAAGCATGCAGGGAGTGGAGCGGTGAGTGGCTGTTTTCCTCATTTGCTGCTGGGTGAGGCCACCCAGGTATGCAAACCACAATGGGGAAAGGTAAATACATGCCAGGATGGCATGTGGTCCCTTGGAAAGTCCCAAATGTCTCAGCAGGAAAGCAAGTAGCAGCCAGTGCCTTATCACACTAACACTGATGGAAATCTACCTGGACTGCCAGTGTCTTTATTCGGGTTCATGTCCTGATGGCTGCCTTGTGGGGTGATTATGAATTTCTTCCTGTAGTTGTGTCTGGATGTGGTACCCCAGAGAGTTTGAGGGGTGCTTGTAAACCACCTGGAGAGGAAAGACAGGCATTTGTCCACAATGCCCTGGCTCTGATGGCAAAGGTGGTTTAAGAGCACAGGTCTTGTGAGGAGTGGCAGAAGGAACTGGGGTTGTTTAGCCTGGAGAAGAGACATCACTCTTCACAAGTAACTGGAAGGAGATTGTAGCCAGGTAAGTTCTCCCAAGTAACAAGTGATAGGATGAGGAAAATGGTCTCAGGTTGTGTCAGGGGAGGTTTAGTTTGGATATTAGGAAAACTTGAGATTCTGTAATATTCTGTGAACTTTCTTCACCGAAAGAGTGATCAGGCATCGGACCAGGCTGCCCAGAGAGGTGGTGGAGTCACCCTTCCTGGAGGTGTTCAAAATACATGTAAACATGGCACTCCAGGACATGGTTTATTTGAGATGGTGGTGTTGGTAAAATGATTGAACTTGATGATATTAAAGGTCTTTTCTAACCTTAAAGATTCTATGATATTAAGAAATACTTTTCTCCCTCCAGTCAATTTTTCCTAATCCTACCTTCATGCCAAGAAAGCTGTTGGTGGTGTTATCCTGTGACCAGATTGCTGGAATGATCAAGGGTAAAAATGCTTACAGGACATAATATTTTGGGTTTTATTTTTAGCAGCTGACACCCTTCAGTGTCAGAGGCTATTACAGAATTCTTCCTTTGAGACGGATTTGCTCAGTGACCTCAATGTGGCAGAAAGACCTTGCTCAAGTTCTGGTCATATGCAAGAGGAGAAAGTCTAATCAGTGTCCCATGACGTGAAAACAAAGATCTGACCTCCATATATGCCTGGTGAGTTATTATTAGGCTTCCCTGAAAGTAGTCAAGTTTTAATCCAACAATAGAATCCAACTTTACAACTGGAAGAGTCAAATCTAACATATTCGGAATACATTTATCTGAATGTATTTTCAAATTTGAAACTATGTGGAGCGCTATAAGCAACATTAGAAGAAAATATATATTTCTACAGAGTGTGATCTTTTTTGAACCTCCCTAATTGAAGACTGTCCCAAAAGTTTAAGAGAAGAACACGGTGCTTTGGTATTCCACATTCCTAGTTAGATGCTTTCCAGATATAATACTGCATTTCCAGACATTGCAGATAACACCAAAGAGATTATTAAACTGAATATTTAAACTCTTACATGGTTTGGATGCTGTGTGAGTTTGTCTGGGCTACATTAAGTTTACACGAGTAAAAAGTCATTTTAGAAGTACAAAAATGAGGCAGCCTTTTCTCGCTTGACATCTCAATCCACTCCTGGAGATACATTCACTGGGGCCTTGGAAAGTTTGTTTAAACAATTCAGCCTCTGGGAGATGTAGAATCTCAGCATTCAATAAAAATACTACTGAATTTTCAAAGTGCATCAGATTGTATGTCTTCCAAAAGAGAAAGTAAAATAAACAGAGTATATCCTGAAACCAATTCTGATACTGACATGAGACATCAAAAACAATTTTTAAATTACTTTATTGATCAGGAAAGTTAAATCTAAAATTTTAATGGAAAATTCAGTTTCTGCAAAAATAATATTACAACTTCGATCGGTAAAATTGGTAAAACAAAATATTTCTGTATGTTTTGGACCTACCAAGATTAAAAAAAAAATAAATTAAAAATATCTTCTAAAAAATGAGACCAAACACTTTCAGGGGAGGATGTCTCCCAATTTAAGCCTTTGTGCTTCAGTTGGCTCCTGTTAGCTGTCGATCAATGTCACCTGTAATTGTGGTATATCAACAGCAACGCGTGGATAGTCCTGGAAACCTCTTCCCACTGCTTTTCCTTACTTCTGCAATTCCTTGCTCTCAGGAGCTCCTGGCCCCCTCTGTGAATTCCCAGCACAGTGAAGGAACTTCTGTCTGCTGCCGCAGTGAGGGCTTAATGCCACCAATTCCAGAAGAATTCGGCTTATCACAAAAGCAAAGGAGCTTCCTTGTCTGCCTTGCTGAGAGAACAGTGCCTGGAGATGAGCTCTCCTGACTCAGGTGCTGTGGCCTTTGCCACCTGGAAACCCACTTGCATGTGACAACCATTTTGTTTAAAGCAGGAATGGGTTTTCAGTATATCCAAGCAAAAAACATCTGCAGCACTCCGAGCACCAAAGCAATCACTTCCGAAGAAGGGAATGGGTAACTTGAATGCTTTTTAAAAACAAAAAAGGCATTTGAGTTACTTGGTGTACAGGAGGAAAAGATGGAGGGGTTAAGGGAAGGGGGAGGCCTTGGGGGGTTGTAGCAGTTGTGAGGTGCACCTGCAAAGGAATAATTTGTTTCTTAATGTCTAAGTTAGGTGAACTTCCATTTCAGCAAGAAATATGGAGGATGCTAGAAGAACGAACAGAAGCACTAGTGAGTGACTGGACCAGCTTCAGGAAGCTGTGGAGTTTTCAATGCTGGATGTCTCTAAAGGCAAGTTTAATTGATTTTTTTTTTTTTAAGTATGACCTAGTTGTAACTGGTGTGGACTAGACACCTCTCTGGCATTTTCATTCCTGGTTCTGTGTGAAGTTGTGTTTTTGTCTTGTGAAACTCATGTAGGTTGCAGGAGAACCTCATGTAAGGTGCACTTAGGTGCTACACATCTCCGTTTTTGTCTGCTGGCCAAGTTCTTTGTGTGGATTGTGCAGCGTTGGCAAATTCCTCACAAAAGCAATGACTTGAGGATATCCTGGGAGACCTATAACCATTAGACGTCTCCTGGAGACATGTGGGAGGCAGACAAGGACAATTCAGCACCCCTGCAATTCAAAGGGACACAAATAAAAGCTGAAACAAGTAGGGAAAAGGTCTCAACATTTCAAAGACAAATGTTCTGGGCAACACAGTTTAAATGAAAACCTAAAGATACTAGATGCCCCTGAAGGATGGAGAGGTTACTATTTAGTGAAAGAATGACTTAAATCTGCAAATTCTGCTGACCATGACACAAGTTTATCTTCCTTGCTTTCTTCCTGTAATATTGAAGCAATGATTATAGCATGAACGGTACATACATTAAAATAGTACTCCAAAGGTTGCAATTGCAGTATATTTGAAACCACGTATCTCCTACCAATCTGTCTTCTGCCATAGTCTAAGGTTGCTCACACTTTTGATAGCTGTAGCTTCTAGCCATGTAAACTTGCTTTATGAACAAAGGACTAAAAAAGCATGTCATGTCTGACCACTTCATCCCATTCCTGGTGGGAACCTGAGAGTGTCCTCTTTGGCCATACTGTTGCACTGCAGATACCGATTTCTGATGAGATGAAGATGCTCTGTTCCATGTCTTTTTAACCCAGTGATAACAATTACAAGAAGATTGAACAGGTCTTTCAATTGTCCACTCAAAAATTGCTCTGTAAAGTTACAGATTTTGTAACGCTTTCTTGCCTTTTTTCCTTATTAAGCAATTAATATCCTCTATTAAGTTGCCACAAACTCCAAGGTGTGTTGGTAACAGTTTTTCAGTTTGTTGTTCATGATTTAATCATGTATCAATGGCTTTCTCAGCTGTCTGGCCTGAAGAAATTTCTGTTTAAAATACTTTGGAATCCATCTACTTTGGCTTTTCTCTAGATTTTTCATGGCATTGAAAAGCACAGTTGGACACTTACCCTGCTCAGTGGAGTACTAAATTTTGTTTCCATCTGGAATCACACACCAGTACTTGTGGGGCAGTTAACTTGGCCAAAGAAAGTATTATGGAAATGATCTTCTGATCTTGGTGAAAATCTGCTTAAGAGGTAAGTTCCAGTTGATCATATTTTTTAAATCTCTCCCTTTTTGGGTTGCTTTTTTTTTTGTTTGTTTGTTTACTTGCTTGCATGAACACCAGGTTTTATTTAAACACTTTCCACTTAAGTTATGCGTAATATTATGCACAGAGGACTTATTCTACCAATTGCCAAGTGCTTCTCAAAAGTAGGTAAATGTGATTAAGTACAGCAATAGACAGTGACTTGACACTGATGTTGGAAAAAAAACAGTGAACTACCTCAGTGATCTGCTGTCTGGTTGGTTGTGAACTCCTACAGAATGCTGCTTTATTCTCAGCATTTGCCAACCGTCTGGGAAGGATTGGTGTGTTTAGACTGAATCCAGGCTGGTTGGGAAGATTTGGGTTGTGCACCACTAATTTTTTTCCATCCTGTCTCCCCCAGGCTGGAGGTACACAGAGCTTTGTTGGCTTCCCTAGAGATCAGAGGCATGGCCTGCAGCAGGGTCCTGCTGGTAGCTCACTGAGCAGCACCAGTGAGAACCCACACTTGGCCCTTCTTCTGGGGCAGAAAGACCAGCAGGTTAGGAGACAATTCTACTTTCTCTTCTCCAAACCACCACATCAGAAATATTAATAAAGATGGTAAAGCCTTGACAGCCTGTTCTTAGGACTGGCTCATCTACCTACAGTCTGTTATCTACCTACAGCCTTGGCTGATCAGTTGAGTGTGTACATGGTTGTGTAATGTCATGTTTCACATTAGGTGAGTGTTAAGCACTGATACACGTATTGCATTCCCATTAGTGCCTTATTCTTACCCTGTATTTTAATTATCTTTTATTTTACTGGTCTTGATAGTTTCCAGATGTTGGGATCTGCTTTCTTTAGTGTCTCTAATAGACATTAGTCTAGTATGCAGATTGCTGATAAAACAAGCTGCCTTTAAGTGGGGAAAACTGTAATGTCTGTCTAATCTCAAGTGCTTCTGTAACTATTAATGCCAGAGGCCATATCTAATTGTTATTTTAAGTACACGTTAGAACTGATGTGCAGGAACTGTAGACAGCAGGGACAGAAACGAGTCTAGACCGTTGCTTTGTTTCTCAAGTGTGCTCCTACTTCTAGGGTAAGTCAGGAGCAAGAGCTTACTTAAATTGGCTGCTATATATACACCATGGTACCATGTCAACAAAACAGCCTTAACTCCTTCCTAAAAGCTTCAGCACACCGGGCAGACAAGATGTGGGATATCTCTGCAATGGAGGCACGAGTTCCTGAGGGCTGCTGGTGATATAGGGGTGCAGAGTACACTATGCTCCACTTAGTCTGTTTGTGGTCTTCGATGCAGCTAAATTGTAGAAATGGAGCCAAGGTGGCTGGATCATACAATGACTGCTCATCCTACATCTCCTTTGTGAGTCGGGGAATTGCTGCTTCCTGAATGAGTGTAAATGACTTTCTGCAGGGCCATTCATAGAGGTGAATTCTCTTTTCTCAAGTCATCAGTATCACCAAAACCCCAAGAGGGTTTCACCTCATTCAAAGCACTTTAGGCCGTGTTCTATATTAGGCCCCAAGAGATGGTATAAGAGAGTTACATTGGCACATGCATTGCCACGATCTGTTAGGGCTAGGTTGTATTTGCGAGGCTTTATAGAAAATCTTCTGTGGTTATTTTGGACTTCATTGCCTTCACCCACCCCATCTGTTATTTTCCTGAAGAGAAACTTGCATGAATCATCCAATGACCATTTTAGAAGGATTCAGCTATGGGGCTGATATTCCAGTTTGGGAGCAGGGCTGGTACTGCGGGGATGTATAATTTCAGAGTGGTGTCAGTATTTCATGCAGCTGCAGCCCCGTCTGCTGGCTGGGATTTATAGGAGTAATGAAATGCTCTAGCATTTCCATGGACTTCCAGCCTGAGTCAGAAACACTAAACACTAAAATGTGCTCTTCATGCTATTGACATCTAAGTTCCATTCCAACTAAACTCCCAGCCTAAATTTCAGAGTGGCTAGTTAAACAGTCATTGAGGAGCTGAGTGGATTGGGGATGGGAGGGAGAAGTTGTCTAGGGTTGTAATCTGTCCATAGTGGTTCCTTGTGCATGAGATGGCCTCTTCTGCGCTGTGAAGCTGTGCTGTGTCCAGCAAGAGCAGCTCCATCTGGGTAGCAGGTGTGCAGCAGCAGTGACCTGGTTTGGGAGCGACCTCCGCTAACCTCCCCGGCATGCCAAGACAAAGATTGGCCATATGTTCCAACGCACACTTTCATGCTGAAAGGTCATCTTCCAAGTGGTCTTAAAGAGATGTTGTGCTCCTGTGGAAAAAACATCTTATGATATCCCAGAAAAAGAGAAAACTGTTGCTAAAACACTTTTTTGCATAGACAGATATTAAAAAAGGTGTTTAAACATCAGGGGTAAGTCAGTGCTGCTTGAATCTTATCTGTGTCATTAAAAGGCATTTGGATGCAAAGGGATGAAAAGGAAGCATACATCTGAAGGTCCCAGTACTGATGAACAAACCAAGACAAGATGTCCTGTGATCCCACAGCCCTGTTGTCTCCCTGTTCATGGCACTGAGATACGAGTCCTGAGAGGCTATTAAATAGTCCTGGCTGCTGTGGTAGAAGTTGGAAGGTCAGTCCGCAGACCTCATAGTGATGGTTTGTGGCTCCATTTAGGGAAATAATTTTTTATTTATTAATTCAGCCCTTTATAAGCTGAAAAGCATTGGGACTTAAGACTCCTTAAACTCTGATATAGAAATATTTATTTTTTTCTATTTAATCACCCCACTTTGGTTTTTGCTACTGAAAACTGAATACCTTATGCAGTCAACTGACTAAATACCATCAGATTCAGATCAAAGACATCTGAAAAGGAAAGCATTCTTACCTGACTTACATGACTTTGGAAATGTTATCTATTATCTGAGCAATAAATTCTCTATAGGCATATGGGAAAGGACCTCTTATTGTGTTAGTCCCAGTGTCTGCACAGCTGAGGGAGAGACATCAGGAGATATCTGCTTTCAGTAGAAGTAAAAGACATGTGATTGCAAAGGCAGCTGAACACTTTTTTTTCTGTTCACCCTTTGGTGGGACCATCCTTTCAGGGCTGCCATTCATTCTTGCTTATCACAGTTCCATCAATAAACTTTCCAGTCAAGTCCTTATCTGCAGCTCATAAAGCACTCTTCTCTGCCTCACCTTTCCAGTGTGAGAAATCTGCAAGCATGATTGCACCAAAGCATTCTGAAAAGATTTTTTAGTCTTCCTGCATATTCATGTGGTTACTTGTGTGACCTTAAACAATTCTCTTGCTCTGCCTATGCTTTTGGGGATTGAGGGTCTGGGGCTGTGAACATGCAGCATTTTCTGTGGCGGCATCAGCCCTTACTGTAGTCCTCTCTCCATGGGAACGTCAGCAGTGCCTGCCCCAGATTCAGGGCTAGAGGGACATGAAGCTGTGGCTGAGCCACTGTCATCAGTGTGCACATGCTTCTTGGCTACTCAATCTGGTGGAAAATGGTTCTGATGACTCCTTTCTCACACAGCCCCAGTCATCCTGAAAGAGAAAACTGCCTATAAGCTTCTGGAGTTGCAGAAATCTCCCTTCTTTCCCCTCTGGAAGGAGGTGGTGTGTGTGTCTAGTGGGAAAGAGGAGAGGGCAGCTGTGTTGGCTGCTGTGCCTGGGTGACCCTTGCTGACCTTTTATGCTGGAGCTGCAGTGCCAGAGGGGAGCTGGGGGTCTGTTGGCTGCAGAGTCATGCAGGGCACTCTTGGCTGAAAGATCAGCCAGCGGGCTTGTTGCAAAAAAAGGAAGACTTTGGCAAAAGACATTTCTGAGACGTGCATTTCTCTGTTGGTGGAACAACTGAGCGTGTTTTTCTAGTGGTATAAATTAAAGCTGGAAGTTGTGGCTTTAGTTTGTACCAAAGCCAAGCAGAAAGCAGGGAGGGAGTTTTGAGTTAAGCACTTGATCAGTCATATTGTAAAACCTCAAAACTAAGCCAGAAGGTGACCTTGGTTCAAGCTCCAGAAGGGAAGCAGGAGCACACATCATCTGTTGGCCTGTCTTTGCTGGACCTGAGATTTCATTCATGTGCTCTGGACACATCAGTGAATGACAGCCCCTCCACCAACAGATAATTCAAGCTTGTTTTCCCTAAAGTGCAGTGCTGGATGTGTGGAACTAAGAAACAGCCAGCAGTCAGAATCACACGGGCTCTGATATGTTGAGTGTGTTTTCTGTATTTTAGGATTGTCTCTTTCTTGGCCCCTGGCACTTCCTTCAAGGTGCAATGGAGAACTGGAGTCATAATTTCATAAGGTTCATGCAAATCTGTAGCTTTAGCACCTGCAGACTCATCTCTGGCCTCGAGTACTTGGTATGAAGGTGTCTGCAAAATGCATCTGGAAATGACCCTAATTTTGCTATTGCATATAGGCATACTATGGTCTCAGTTTAAATGCTTCCTGCAGATCCAGACACACTCACTGAAGAGCAGCAAGTAGAACTGGAAAAGGTCCAGGAGTTGGTAATGGCTGTGGAAGAACAAGGGCCTTCAGAGGAGGTCCTATCTGGGCTTAGGATTTGCTCAGCCAATTGTGATGATCTTGACTCAGGGCTGTCTTACACAAAGAATGAACTAGTAGCAACCACATGATCTGACTGAAATACTTTTTACCCAGAATATGGCTAAGGTGACTGACCTTCTCGGCACAGGCCATTAAGAATGTAAAGATGGATTCAGAAAGGGCTTTGAGAAATTGTCAGGAGGTCGAAACAACCGAAAAAACCCCATGTGGTCCAGATGCAACCTTCTGTTTGAGCTGTTGCTAAACTCATTTTTTGCCAGAGGCTTGGTGGTTTGGCCAAGAGTTGCATCCTCTCCCTCCCATGCAAGTCACAAGACACTGTGCTCTCAATGGACCTTAGCTCTGACTAATGTTCAGCCTCTAACATATGGAGTTTACCTGGCAGCAAGTCCCGATGACGTAAGTTAAAATTCAAGTGCCAGCTCTTGTCGGAGATGTGACATTTGTTTGGATTGTCTTGGTCAGTGTAATTTTTCTTCTGTATATTGAGTTACACACACTAGTATTGTTCCTGCAGCAAACCAGTCACACCCTCCTAGCATTTTTGTGGCCTACAGATCTTCTGTTTCCTTGATTCTTGCTCATATATGGTCATGAGCCTGAGCAGCAACAGCTGGGGTTTGCAAAACAAGTCGTGATCTTCTGTATGTGCGGGAGGATAACTTCAGTGATGTTTCAATTTCAGAAAGTGCTGACCTTCAGAACCTTTTTAAGATTAGTCCGGGACGGCCAGCTCACAACAGAAGGGTCCAAAATCACTGATCACTTGAAAAACTGGTGCTAAAGCCACCCGAAATAAGCCAACCCTCGGATAAGATCTGCAGGTAATCGTAACCTGCGTACTAATGGGATTTGCAAGTTTGCTTTAATAATTATGCAAATGAAAGTTAAGCCCTCACGGTGTGCTAGATTTGAAGTCATATATAACTGATTAATTGAAGTTTCCCGGCACCTGGCAACCAGCTAAGGCCTAACTTTGTGACAGAATGACTCAAGGCATAAAACCAGTGTTTCTCAGTGTGTGTAGTAACGCTGGCATGTAGCTGATGTTTTCAAGTGTTCTACTAATTGGAGGGAAGTAAAAGAAAATTTGCCATGAACTTTACATCTTTGTTGCTGAAGATGGGCTAAGCAGAACTTTGGTTCCTCTGACTACTGAGACAGCATTTTCAGGTGTAGCTGCCTGGGTTGGGTGTCCAAAGCACAGATGCTGTACAGAGAGGTGGAAGGTGAGGTGTGCCAGGGGCTCCAGGGTATGACCCCTTCCCTTTGCTATCCTCCCTTTGCTCATGATGCTGCCAGCTGCTGCCATACTCTGCGGCATTGCCAGGCCCTAGTCAGCCATGTCTCTCCTGGGCTTCTTCATGCCTTCTTCCCCAGTTCTGTGAGACACAGCCTGACCGTGGTGTGCAATTGCTGTACCCTGTGTCCCAGCAAGCACCTGCCAAATCTCTAAAGTGAGATCTGGACATGATCCAGAACTAGGAAGCTCCCTTTTCCTGGGGACAGGGAGTGGGAGACAAAACTGCCTGTGGCCTCTGTAGGAGACCCCACTGAGCAAATTTGCCACTGCTGGGGCAGACAGAGTTTTCCCATCCACTGCAGTACTTCTACCTTGCCCACACTGGAGCTTCAAGGACAAGGTTGGCAGACAACCTTCTTCCGTGCTGCCCAACTACAATTTATAACAGCAGGTATCACTTGTGATCAAAAAGTACTTGTGATCATCTGTTGCCACCCAGAAACCTGAGAAGCTTGGTGCCCTCTCAGTTTCTTCTTGTTGGTCGCTGATGTGTGGTGCCCATAGATCTGGAGAAGGTCAGGAGGAACCTCTGGCATACAGGTGACTGCACTGCTTCCTTCCTGGGCTCTTTCCTCACTGCTGGTGACCTATCCCACAAGACCATGAATGCTTCTTGGAGGTTACATCAGTGAGCACTGCACTCCTAATTTAGGTCCCTAATATCAAAGTGTGATTTCCCCATGGAGAATGGGAAGGACTTATGGGGTCTTCTTCGAGGTACTTGGTGAGGGGCAATTTCCCTTTCCTGCACATCCAAATGATGTCTGGAGGTGCTATGATGCAGGTCTGGATGCTCATCAGCATCTGAAAGGCCAGGTTAGACAGGACCATCGGCAACCCTTCCCAAGGGAGATGCAGAAGCTGTAACAGTATTGCCTGTACATACTGAAAAATACAATTTCCAGCCCCAAGCCTTTGCGGCCCGTGTCGGCTGCAACCCTGACAGCATTTGCAACACTCTGGTCGATTCACTAGTGCTGTTTGTTTGAAAGAGGAACTCTTCTGTCGCTCTATCAGTCTCGCTGACATAGCCTGCAGCTATGAACAAATGTTGTGTGGCTGCAAGCTGGAGCGTTGAAGAGACAGGAAGCGTGCTCAATATTGATAAAGAGCAGAATGGGGGCTTGTTTAAATCGTGCACAGACAACTTTCCGCAATTAAGGGAGCAACAGACGTGATCCCTTGCCTACAAATGAAATGACTAACAAAAGCAGGAGATGCACATGACATGTGCACATGACATGCAGCCTGATACATGCCTGTGAGCATAAGTGATGGTGAAAGGGACCCAAGAAGATTCCCTGGGATGGGCTGTACATTCCTGTCACTCCTTTGCTTCCAGCTGGCAGCACGGATGTAGAGAAATCTTGTGCTATGTTCTCAGCTATTCCAGGGTGTGCCTTGAGCCCTAGCTGGATGGGGAGCCCCCTCATAGGAGGCTCTGCACCCTTTCTAGTGCTCTTGTTCCTGATGGAATGAATCAGCCTGCAAACAGAGTGCAAGGAGTAAGGGATCAAACCAACCTGGACACGCCATCTGTGTTCACAGGGTTAATGTATGTGTGTGATTTCTTGCTTCCTACCTGCAGCTTTATTCTATGTTGGGTTTTGGGACCCTTCTAAGGGTTCTCGGTAGCAAAAAACAGAACTGAGGCAACTGCTGGGAGAGGTAGCTTGGATGCTACTGGAGTTAAGTGCAGGATTTACTTCCAATACTTGTGAGTGCCTGCTGTCTGTAGGTGACAACTGCTGTATTAGATATTCACCTGCCTGCTAACCACCATCTCCCAGATGCCACATGCTCTCTATTCCCTTCTTTCCGACTTTGGAATGCCTTTCGCCAAACAGAACATCTGAAAAGAATTTGCAGACCCTTTCAACAGCACCAGCCCATTTTAAGTTGTGATCCCATGGTCAAAGCCATAATTGTCTCATCTTAGAGTTCCCATCTTGGGGTTTTGCTTCAGTGTTCTTCTGGTCATTGAGAGTTCGAGCACACCGATCTGCTCTCAGGACGAGGGCCAGTGCAGGCAGTCTGCTATCCACACAGATCTCATTGAGCACTGTTTAAAATGGGCAGAGGCATCCAGGTCTGTGCCAATGTTATAATTTAGCAGCTGGCATATTTAAATGCTTGCAAGTGGGATCAATCTTTTTTTAATCATTTATGTTTAATTATTGTTTCCAGATATCTCTCTCGTGTTTTATTGCTACCAAGTTTCTGAAGAATGTCTTTTAAGCTTGAACTGAAAAGCCAAATATCACCCAGCAAGGAAGAGCTTATAACACTTCACTTAGGAGAATTCTCCAATGCTTGGAGCTCCTGGGAGGGTCAAAGGTTGACTACATTGAATTATTTTGCTTTGAAAGTATCTGGTCTGGCTTCTGCTTACAGCCAGGCCATCCTCAAAGGAAGCTGGAGCTACCAGGTGGTCCCCATGTTGTTTTCCCATCCCAGATGCAGGACTTGGTATTTGTTGTGTCAAGATCCACAAGGTTCCCGTCAGCCTGTTTCTGCAGCTTGCCCAGGTCCTTCTGAACAGAGGAACCCTTACCTCCAGTGTGACACCCACTTAATCAAGTTTGGAGGTGGAATGAACTTGGTAAGAGTGTGCAGAGAGCTGGCTAAGCAGAGATGATGGTGGGATGTAGTGTGTTGCTACTTAATGTAATTAAGGTCTTGCTTAAAAAACACAGGGAGAACTAAAGATATGGGTTGTGAAGCACTCTTCCCTGAAAGAAAAGGGGTCAAGGATTTGGAGAGCTCTGCTGTAGCGAGAGGCTCAGGGTGGCACATCTCCCTAGTTATCAAGATATGTATTGCCTTTCTGTTGTCCTGAAAGAAGAGTGTTCACCAGGGTCACTGTTTGAAGACCCCTGCTCTTGTATGTGCCAGAGGGAAGCACCATGGTCTCACAGATCTTTTTGGCAGCACCCCCTGTTTCCTAAGAAACATTTAATTTCTCATTTACTTAATTAGCATTGAATGGTTATTGCTCAATATAATTACATTTTCTGAACTACTTACCTGGGATATAGAGAGAGCAAATATTAAAGACCCAGCAGATTTCAGCTGCCCGATATAAGCCATTCCCTTCCATTATATAGGATAATTCAAGTTGGAAGGGGCCTGAGGAGGTCTCTAGTCCAACCTCCTGCTCAAAACAGGGATCGGCTATGAGATTGGACTGGACTGTTGCATAGGCTGTGTAAAGAACATGCTTTTATCACAAGCCTTGTATTTGCTCATGGTGTAAATATGCTCAGAGTGTTTGGATGCCTCTCCTTGCACACCCACACTACACAGGGGTGCCAAGACGGAGCAGGCTCCTTGCCTGCACCTTAACATCCCCATGTGGTGTGCAATGTGGCATTTTGTTCATGAATTACTTTGGATATCAGTGTGTTGAGTTGCAACGTGCATTACCGTATCAGCCTCCAGTCTATTGAGACATGAAAAATTATGGATGCCAACCCCTCCTTCACTATTCAGAGCATGAAGGAAGATGATGCTGGTAATTGGGTGTTTGCTGTCTAAAGGAGGAAGTTTGTAATCCATCGCTATCACTGACATGATGCCTCTGTAAACCCCCAAGCCACGATTTATCTCAGACATTTAATATCAGTGTGGAGGGACAGAATGGCATATTCAGGATGAGCCATTATGATCTGTCTGTTTGGGAATACAGAGCATTTTATAATCTTCTGTGGATGCTTTTTACTTTAAATGAAGGAAATTAATGGCTAAATTCTGCAGTGGAATAATGCCTGGCGTTAAGCACTGTTTGAAGGACGGTCCTACATGAAAGCCGAAATTGTCTTTCTCTTTCAGCATGGTATCTGTTTTCTTTTAATCACAGGAATGAAGGACTAGAGTTTCAGCCTTAACTGTTAATTTCCTGTCTATTCTCTATTCAAACAAGATCCTGCTGTATTGCTTATAATAAATACATTTAGAGAAAGGGCTGAAACACGGGCCTGAACCTCTACCCATCTCCAAGGGCAGCTAATTTCTGAAATCTGGGCCAACCTTTCCATGCAGTGGGAGCAGCCCGCTGAGTAGTGAGATCAGTGCTGAAGCACCGAGAAAAGGGCAATAAAGAGTAAAAATGGCTGATAGAGCCGCAGGAAAATTCAGATGTGAGAAAGATGCCCAAACACATTCAGCAACCAGCCAGGGGAGAGGACACGGCCGAGCGGCCGTTCAGAGCCCTGGGCGCAGATGCTGCAATAAGTATTTTGGTGCAGCTTCCACACAGACTGCATTTGAGAAGGAATTGCCTGAGATTGTTTGAAAAAGGATATTTTTAATAGCCAGAGGGTGCTCTGGGCTAGCCCACTGCTCTGCCCTTATTCCACATTAATGACTGGTTAATGTAGAGCGGGACAGAAATATTTAGGGCAAATTGTTTAAAAAAATAATAATTAAGGGCCATTACCTATTTTTTATTTCTCATCAGAAGTTTTGGTGCCTTGTGGTTAGTAGATAATTTAGAAAACTCATCTTTAAAAAATATTGGTTTTGGTCTGACATAACCACATTTACTTTTATCAGTCAAGGAGAGCTACTGGAGGGGATAATATTTTTTTAAAGATTAACTAAATAAATGTACAATGCTTGAGGAGATTTATTTTGTGATTTTTATGGGGTTTTTTGTCTATTTTTTTTCTTTAAAGCTTACAATTTGGGGAAAAAAGAGCAGTGATCTTATAGGAGTCCAAAACTCTGATGCTTAAGCTCTTGAATTATTCATATGATCTTATTCAATGCACTGTGATTATTTCTGATGCTTCAAACTCCTGGATAGCTTTTGATGCCTGTATTATTTCTATGTAAATTCCAGCCATTAGTTGGTTTTATCAATAAGGTTCAGATTGAATCATGCCTCCCCTGCAAATTAATGCAGGCTTGACAAATGGAAGAGAAGATTTAAACTCTTAAACCACAGATTGTTAGACGTGGGTTTACAACAAAAACATATATATGTTATTTCAAGCCTTTGAGGGTGGTATCCGAAAATATTAGCATGTATAGGGACATTGAGCGGATTGGTACACAGGGAGGGGTGAGCTAAACTGCAGGCTTAAAAGGCTTTTAAGATGTCTAGATAAACTCCTGGTTCTGCCACGGACTCAGTACTTCACTGTTTCCAGGCTGGAGACCTGAAAATTAGACTGGCTGTTCACTTGTTGACACTGTATTTGATTAACCCACAAAAATTGTTTTCAAACAGCGTTAAAGATCAGATTTAAACTCATAAAAGCAGGAAAATCAGAAAAGGGTTGAAATTGTCTCTCTAATTCACCCCAGCGTGCCTTTGGGCTGTCTTGTGCAGAAATGGCGTGTGCCAGCGATTAAAACCTACCCAATGCGGAGGCCCACTGGGAACAGTATGGCACTCTGAACACTCAATTCTCATGCCCTTCTGCATGAGACTCTGCCTTTAATGTTGGTTTATTTCATTATTGTAGTATTAATTTATTTCANACCCTTTCTTTTCTCAGTGAAGAAGGGGAAAACACACGATGGGGTTTAACATACGATGGGGTTTAACGTATGAAAAGTTTTCTGGGCAGAGCCCAGTCAAGGCAGTGACAAAGTCAAGCCTGCAGGCACACAAAGTTGAACCTGCAAATCAGGTCGATCCTGAAGCAGTTCCCTGAATCAGTGATGAAACTGGTTTAATTGCTAATGAAAACTCACATCTGGTCTGGCCCAGTAAACTGTGGGAGATACTGTTAAGGAAAGCAAAAGAAAACTAATTTTCCCTGGCACTGACCACTGTGAAATGTCAAAAATAAGTAGTAGGAAACACTAAAGGAAGGCTGGGGCGGCAGAGGCCAGTATGGACTGCCAGAAAGAGCAGTCAGACCTCTCATAAAACCAGAGTACAGTAGCAGGACCCACACATGAATCTGGTCTCCTCTAAAACAGTGGAGATGTTTGGATCCATCTTTATTGCATGGACAAGTTACACCTGCCCGGTGGCAGAACCCACGGCAGCCGTAAGCTTCTTGCCCCTTAAAACATATAATTGCCCTTCTCCTTTCTCCTCCCTTCATCTACCTATCTTTTAATAAGATATTTACACCTCCTCCTTAATTTTTCAGCACACTCCTTTGCCAGCCAGAGCGAGAGCTGCTGCGGGGAGCGAGTGGTAATGAGAAGAGCAAGTTTATGAAGTTTTGGTGGAGCAGCGATCCTTCAGCCCCACCAAGACTGTGATCCCACAGGCTGGCTTGAATGTCAGTGTTGTAAACAGGCGGTCATTCAGCAGGAGCCCTGTGACAGATGCCTACTAGACCTAATCCCAATGCATTACACAGGATTGTGCTGTTGACAAGCACATTAACAAAAAAGGAGTGGGATAGGGGAAGTTGCTTCCAAACTGTTTCCGCTTGTGTTATTTTTCAGGGGTTTAATGGGGTCCCACAGGCAAATACTCCACAGTTTGTGGAAGATGGAGCTTGAACTCTCTCAGATTCATTTAGGATTTACACTCAAGTCTCAACTCAGTAATTCATCCAGAGATGACTAAGTCAAGGGGGTCACCATCTCCCTTGACGGGACTTTGTTTGAGAGAAGACCCTTTGGTTTGGGTGGGTGCTGGGATGGAGCTGGTGGATTCAGTGGGGCACATCTCTAGGAAGGAGAAAGAGAGGTTTAACCCAGTTCCTTCTTTGATATTCTCACGTGGCTAATGCAGGCAGCTCTCCTTGGAAGGCCTCAGGTTTGTTGTCATGTTAACATCTGCTGTTTTATACCATGCCCTTCCTAGGAAATGTACACAGGCGCACCAAAGCTGTGGGGCCGCACAGCAGACGGGGACTGAAGATGCAAAATATCAGCTTATACTCGCCTGCTGTGGAGTGCCGGGACTCCTCTCACCCCATGCGCTTTTTTTTTTCTGCTTCTGCTGCTTGGAAACGGACTCCTGCATTTCTTCAGTCCAGTGAGGAAAATTCTTGGCTGCAAAGCTGAGTCTCACAATCTGGTCCACAGGCCAGCAAGCCTTGGCCAGTTTCCAGGCACAGGACCTTTCAGATGTGGGGATTTTCCATTGAGGGTATTCTGCCTTTTCAAATGTTGAGAGAGATGCATTTCAAAAGTGGCTCTTGCTGGTAATCACCCCGAAAGGAGAGGAAAAAAAAAGCGTGTGCTTTCCTACAGAGGCTGCTCCCAAGCCCTGCAGAAGGCTGGAGACTGAGATCAGCCCCTGGACTCCTGCCCAGAAATAACTGGCCATTGGTGTGCCTACAGTGTTTTGGAGCTCGTCTGTCCAGCCAAAAGGGCAGCTGTTGCCTGTATTTCCACAGACCAGAGAGAAAAAATACCTAACTGCTCAAAAGAGTTTTAATTACTTTATAGGCCTCTGAAATACCCCTATCCCTATTTTCTCCTCTTTCTCAAATGTCATAACCCTTGTGTTATGAGGGGAAAGCCAAAACAGGCATCAATCTGCTGCCGTGATGAGGGCACCCAAAGAAATACCTCAGTATGTGTGTAGTGTGTTGGTGGAGTACACTGTGAGTTGCAGTCAGTTCTGCAGATATCATCTCCATCAGCATCAGCTACTGCTTGCCATGCCCAGTCCTTGTCAACCTCCATGTCCCTTCCCCACCAGCTGTGAAAGGGTCTCAGTTCTCTCTGGAGAGGCAATGACGTGCAAGTGAACAGTATGAATCCCACAGGCAGAGGGGCATGTGTAGAATAGCGAGAGGCTGGTTGCACATCTGGGCTTTGTCTTTCTGGGAATGAAACCTCAGTGAGAAGCTGTTTAGCTGCCAGGTCCCACTCCCTTGTGTAGATGATGAACCTCTGTTGCCTTCCATCTGTGGAGAAGTGACAGCAGGGTCAGGAAGGGAAGGCTGGTATGGAGTAAGTAGTGCAGAAGAGGGGTTTGATGACAGTGCTGATTTCTGTAATGAGAGAACTCGCTGGGCTAATTTAAAAACTGGGGGATCCTGTACCAAAACCATAGTTGTTCAAGTATCTGCTTCTGAGTTGTGGATGAATGCTTGTGAGCCCAAGGCTTGTTTGGACTGATTGCCATGCTTTCTGAAGTTATTCCATTTGGGGTTAAATGGTCCATTGGGGGAAGCTGTGTCTGAAAGCATGTGCTCAAAATCTCCTACTTATGAATGGCACCTCAGAAAGGATCCAGATGAGCTCCCTTTGTGTGCTGGGACACAGAGGAGTGCTTTATTGTGTAAATGAGCCTTAAGAAGTTCAAGGTTAAGAACTTCTCCTTTTTCCACAGATGAAATTGAAAGCTGTTGATGCAAATGGGTACCGAGCTGTGGAGATACAGTGCCACTGCTCAAGGAAAGGCATCGTGCTTGTTCTTTCTCTATTGGCTGCACTATTGAGATTGTTACTTTGATTTTGGAGGGTAATAACAACAACAGAACTTATGATTGAGAGAGAATAGCTCACTGAATTGAAGATCAGAAAATTTCTCACTGTCATGAATGGAAATAAACCAGGCTTTCTGAAGCTGGAGGTGGCTTTGGTGCTACATGAGCACATACTGGTAGACTCCCATTCCTCCTAAAGCTTCCTCTCCTAACTATTATGTCTTCCTACTTTGCAGTTGATGTGTTAGATTTTGTTCCTCTATATTTGATTTTACTATCGTTAAATGATGGGGGATTACTACATGTACTGGGTGATTTGTAATTTTTTTTATTGCTTCAGAACTCCTGTTCTGAATAAACATGATAGAACTGAATAGATCATGATAAAAACAATGTGTTTCAAGAAGACAGATGCCAAAAAGTAATACGTAGTAAATCAGATGTTCTAAGAGGTAAGGCTAAGGGAAGACAGAATAAAGTTGTCAGTTCCTCAGAGTAAGCTAAGGGCATGACTCAGACTGTCCAAATGCAAGAATAGGAAATTCAGTGGGTGCCAAGCTGAGTAGATGATGAAGGGTTGTACTGCAACTTTCACACCAGACAGAAGCACACAGAAAGAAAGAAGAGGTTGGATTTCTAAGAATAAATCTGAAAGAACAGCACAAGCATTCAGGGATATAACCAGAAAGGCTGAGGCACAAAACGAGACCTCAAAGATAACCAGAAATAATTCTGTAAGAACCTTTAATAGAGTGAGGAGATCAAAGGAGGGATTGGGCTGCTACTCAGTGGACAATGAAAGCTGTCTGAAGATAATTACAATAAGCTTGAAGAATACTGGAGGANTTTTTTTTTTTTTTTACTCTCAGTGTAGTTTGGGAGTTATAGTCCAGCCAGATTAACAACAGTTCTGGAGGGATAAAAAAAATAACCATAACAAATTGACTGTAATATTTACAAAAACAATGCGAAGACGAATAGCAGTCAACATGGGTTGGCCAGAGAGTAGGAATAGGAACTTTGTAGCAGGAATAAAGCTAATAAGGACTGCAGGCATATCAGAGGAGGGAGTAATATTGCTGAGATAAACTAATGCCTGAAAAAACAGGGTTAAGTTCAGCGGGACAGATGCAAAGTGCTCTTGGTCAGGAACACTTTGCTAAGTGAATAGGCTGGGAAAGAACAAGCTAGAAAGCAGTTCTCTAGAACAGTATCCTTTGTTACAACAGCTCAAAAATTAACTGTAGTTAGGCAGTGACGTGCTGCTGTGAGAAAGGCAAACTCCACTCTGCTCAGCATGGTGATGAAAATGGTTGGTTTGATCAGTGAAACTTTAAGGGACTTATGGAGGGACAGGACAGAGTTCAATGTCCTTTATCTCCTGATAAAGGTTGTGGGGTTTTTGCCATTATCTTTAAATTTTTAAAAATATGATCCATGGGTAAAAATTGAAAGACCCAGGTTTATGTAGTGGCAGAAAAAAAGGCTGAAGTGAGGCATGATGACAGCCCTCAGGTACATGAAAGGCCATTTCAAAGAGAAGGAAGAAGTTCTCTGTGTTTGTGGTGATTAGGACAAAGAGTAATATGCCTAAATTGACGTAAGGGAAATTAAACTGGGCATTAGGAAAAACACTCAAAGGGCAAAGACATTAAAGCACTGCAATAGGTTGCTTGGAGAGAAAGCTCCCATGATTGTGAGGTTTTTAGGAACAGATTGGACAAACATCTGTCAGGAATGACATATGCCAATACTATCTTCCAGTAAAAGCATCTTTGATTCCTTCCAGGGCTATTGTTTGATGACAGCGCAAACCTAGAGATGGAAGTGACTAACGGGGAGAAGTTCTCATGGCTGTGCTGTTATCTCCTTCCTGAGAGGGTACTGCTTTGCATAAGTCGGTTCGTTTATTGCTATTCACTTCTGTGTAATTAAAACCCTGAAGTGAGCAGAGGAAGGGCAGTTGTCAGACCCTGTTATGGGAGGGCCTGGCTCCAACTGATCAAAGATGCCATGGTTTGGATGGTATACATTCTGTTAAGGCAATGCGATGGTGTTAGCTACTCCAGTTCTTCTACTTGTTATTCCCTTCACTAAATATGTTGTCTTTATATGAGAGAGCCTGGGGAACTGTAAATCTCTGAAGAAATTCTCCATATGCTGGTGATTTTCAGGGAACTCTGCCACACATAATTTCTGGTAGGAATGCTTGAATAGAGAATTAATTTACTTTGCGTCCTTGATTATTCTGTCTTGCAATAAGAAGAGTATTGGCATCAGGCTGAAAGTTAAACGAGGCGCTAGTTTCCCTTTTCTTTCTCTCTGATCTTCACATTCACAATGGGACTGCTGGCATCAGAAAGCATCGCAGCTGGGATGTGCAGCGATCACCAAAAATCAGTATTGTGTAGCTGAAGTAATCTCTTTATTCCAGGAGCTGCTAATGAGTAATGAGACCATGTTTCATATAACTCCTGTTAACATGGCAACATATGAGCGTGCATCCATCTACAAGCAGAGAGGCTTTAATAACACATGAGTAAATTACCTCACACATTTCTCTCTGTGAAACAACAGACTTCTCTTAGGGGAGATAAAAGGATCAGGGAAGAGACCTTCAAATTGCTTAAAAGCAGCACAGAGAGGAGGGGGATGAATTAATCAAAATCATGACACTTGAAAAGATTGAGATTCGTGAATTTTTGATCCAAAACATGTCATCAAATTATAGAAAAAATCACAGCCCCAAGCATCAGCCCTCTCCCAGTGAATCCTTTCTCCATACCCCGTTTGATTTCTGACCAATGTCTGTCTTCACTGGAGTGCTGGGGGAGGCAGAGTTTACCACCACTGGGAAACTTGTTCCAGCTGTTGAAAGACACATGTTTGTAATGATGATAATTATTTGGATTTGCCTTGTCTTCAGCTTCTGAGCAGTGACTCCTGCTACGGTGCAGTGAAAAGCTCTGGGATCAGTCCTGTAGGTGTTTGCAGATTGTACCTCTGCTGAAGCAATGCAGGGCACTATAGCAAATTATAGGCCAAATTCTGTGTGTTTTCTGTTGGGAAATGGCTTAAATGAAGACAATGGGGCATCATCTGAAAATCCAGCTTGAGAAGTGGTGGCTTTGCATGATACAGCAATGTGTCTACAGGCACAGCACCATCCTGCATGGTAGTGCTCTGTTGGTGTAGGTTTTTGATGCAGATATTGGGAAGGTCTCTAGAGAGTAGGTGTGTACTGTATTCTGGTCTTCCAGGGAATCAAAACTCCAGATTTTTTAAGTCCTTTAGCATTCCTACTTTGATTTATCTTTAATAATATATTATTTTTTTAAGAAAATGGCTACAAAAAGGCTCAGCGAAATTCTATATTTACCCTTTTCTTAGGATTTGGAGTATTGCAGAAGTAAATATATCTGGGCTTCTTTTATGAGGAGGTCCACAGTCTCTTAAGTAGGAATATAGCGTCACGTCTCAGCCTGTCAGATGTGATTTATCTTCAAACTTAGTCCAGCAGCTGAAATACAACCACATGTAGATGAACCATAGGTATTAGCCACATTTCAAGTTTAAACACATGAAGCAAAGGTTATTCTAAGTCAGGGGATGTCAGTTTTTGCCATAATTTGGCAAGTACTGTGGCCAACTATATTCAGCAAGTATTACGGCACCTTTAAAGACAAACCATCCCATGGATTGCGTTCAAAGGCAGTATAGATTTTGTAAGTGGTACACTAAAATAGATCAGAGTGACCTCTTAGCTATGTTAGAAAATATTTAGATAAAATTTTAAAGGAGTTGCCATATTTGGCTATTCATTAAACATATAAATCCGTGTGATCTGTCTTTGCCCATCTGGTGACTGCAATGTTAATGAGTTAACTGCCTGAACATAGTCTCTATAGAGTCACTCGGATAATTTGAAGCAGTGTCGTTTCAAACTAAGGATAAATACAGCTTTGTATAAAATGAGTTCTTGTTCCAGCTATAATTGCTTGTGCGCCATATAAGATGGTCTTGAATCACCCCATCAGACTTATTCCCAGAGCAGTAAATGATATGGGCTTCCATAAAGAGGCAGTGCATCTACTAGTAGATTCACTAATTTTGAGGGGGGTGTTGGCACACAGAATCAATTTACTTTAGCAGTCAGAGATTGCTTTATAGCAGAGAAAGCAGTTAATGGAAAAAGAAAATGTATGCAATTTACGTTGACCTTCCATGTTTAGGGTATCAGCAAAGCACATTTCCTAACACAGGTAAGGTAATCTGAGATTATTTTTATGTTGTTGTTAATGAGAATACTTCACAAAATATCATTTCTTCCTGTTGAAACGAACTGTTTATTACTGGGGCACCTATTCTTTGTGCTCATAGCAAGCCTGTTTCTCTGAGTCTCGGGGTCCTAATATGCAAATCCAGGTTCACCAAGGACTAATCTGACCAAAAATTATTACACTCCTGATGCTGTATGTCCTGACATTACTGTCAAAGGGGAATAAATACTTTCAGGCCTAACATATCTTATCTGTGGATGAGCAAGGAAAGTATTAATATTTAAGGTTTTAAAAAAAATGTATTAAGAAGCTAATGATTTCCTAATTTTAAGAAAACCCATGAATTAGAAAAAGAAATAATCCATCTGATTGGTCATCACTCAGCATTTAAATCTGGTCAGGTTACCTCAGTTAATTCATAAAGAAAAATGCCTCTGCTTCAAAATTCTTGGATGGAGAAATCCTGTATAAAAGGATTTTTGATACAGTGGGATCTGGTAGGTCAGGCAAAAGTACGTTCTTCTCACAACTGAAAGGCCTTCCATGGTGGAAGATATCTTTACCTTATAATAAAGATAAAGTCAACTATATTCTGAGGATTAGATATGGCATTGAAACCTCCAAGGCAAGAGCAGACTTAGTCCAATTTGCAGTATAGTCAGGGTCTTTTCATCTGAGTGAGTCTTTGTTTTCATATTGGCAGTTGGGGAGTAAGAAGATTTCTTCTTTGTGTTGCTTCTTCATCCCTTATAATTATGAATAATTACAAAAATTAATGAAGGAAATTTGTCTGTAGAATTAGTGCTAGAAGAATCTGTTCTTCAAGGTAAAAAAGTTGATGAAGACAAAATTCAGATGGTGACTAATGCTCTTCTACACTGGAGTCTCTCCAGAAGTCTTGAAATCAAAGCCCGCTGCCAGTCAGTGTGTGTTATGGCAAAATGCAACTAATAAGTGAACAAGACAACCAATGCATTTAACGTGACAGCAGCACTTGGGGCACTTATGTTTGTCTTAAGAGAGTTCAGTCAAGATTGGATCAAGCATTTAAATCACAGGCAAACCTGGAAAACATTTCCATAACCTGCCAGAATAACCCTTTTGTCTCCAGTAAAAAAATGCCCTTTATAGAACCTAAAGTGAATTAAGCAAAACCACTTTCCATCAAAAGTAACCGTGACGCAAATGGTTTTATCTGCATGTAACCAAGGCAAGAAAACATTAACCAGCTGGTCCCTATTCAGAGGCATCTGTAACCATCTGGAGGGAGCCCCAGACTTCAGTGCAGTGGCTCGGTGTGGGACCAAACATGACTCAGTTTGCGCCTGCCAGAATCAACACTCAGTGACTGGAACATGTTCAGGACCTCCTTTTAACAGTTCTCCAAATAGTCTTTACTAGGCATTAATGTAGCCTTATTTCCACGAGCCAAAAGGGAGTTGTGTGGGTCTGGCTGGTAAAGGCTGGCATTGGGTGGCCCTGTGATGTTGGTGGTCTTGGCACATGGATCAGTTCTGGGAGGAAGCGATCTTGGGATCCAGTCTGTGTGATGGCTGTTCTTGCTGGGGCTGGGTGATTACTGAGGCTGAGGGGTCAGGAATGAGAGAATTGCCTGTTTGCATTTGACTTTCCCAGTTCCGTGCTCTGGCAGCTTTGTATTCTCATTGCTGATGTTTCAGGAAAGGTCTGTGGTTAACTACAAGTGGCTTCTGTTGTCTCTGTCTTGATGAAGGTGAGGAAGGTACTTCGGTTTGGCTTTATTGTTTGGTAAAAATGTCCTTCTTTCTTTCTGGATATGGAGTTTCATCATCACATTTATTAGAGTACAAATTAGCAGATATGTTGCAGTTCACCCAAACGTGTCAATTCAGCTGAAGTAGTGTATGAGATCTGCTCATTGTCTGATGTGAGTGCATGAAGGTAACTCTCAAGAACCTAAAAGGGCTTTCAGTGCATCTTTCCATTTAACCTATTGGTTTTAAACCTGTAATTAAATTGTGTATAGAAAACAGGTGATAAAAGGTTCAGCTTTCTTACTAATCTACAGTTAATTTTCATGGTGCAATGCTCTTTGGTACCTCCAAAAATGAACCTTCTCTAAAAAGAAGAACCTTCTCTCTAAAACGCTGGTATGGAGAACTGCAAAGAGTAGCAATGCATTGGCTTTATCTGTTTCATCAAGCAAAAAGGAATTAGACTAAACCAGACGTGAAGAAATTTAGTCCAAGTGATTAAACCTTTATCCACTTTGTGGACCAGCTTTTCGTATGAGAAATCAGTTCATCAGGATGCAGTGGGATCACTAATAAGAGTAACCAGTTATCGACATGACTAAGAGGTTTTCTAAACTAACCTGAATTTAGAGAGTTTCTGCTTTCACTGGAAATATATATGTTGTGGTCAATTTTCTCAGTAAATCAAGAATCACTGTGTATTGTCTGCTAACCCCCACCTTTTTTAAGGGAAGAGGCTTGAAAAAATATATTTTACACTAAATATTCATACAGGATGGTAGAATACAACTTTATTCAATAACAAAAGCCCATGCTCAGGTCACTTCACTCAAAAGGAGCTGAATAAATGTAAATTATTGGGTTTTAATCATTAAATAACCTACTTACCTCCTTCCATGTTCAATTATTCAAGACTTCTGTCCAAAGGACTGCATAAAAGATAGCTAAGTGAATGTTCTTTTCATTGTGCCACAGACTTTAAACAGCAAAATTATTTCCCCTCAACTGTTTGTTCCTTTTTGGATTTTTGAGTCATCACCTCGAACTTTCTCTAGTTTTGCATGAGTTTGAAATAATATGATACAATTTATCTGTTGTTTACAAGGGCTTTTGTAAACCAAATCGCTGGACCTCTTAAAAAAATTACAAAAAGCTTCCTGCAACCTGTAATCATAGAAGAATTCGTATTATAACAGAGTAGGATTAATAATGCATGTAATTATAATATACAATTTTCTTCAGGCTTTTCTAATTATAAAAAAATTACAGATAACATCAACACTGTGATTCTGAAATGCCTCTCATTTATTATGTAGCTCTCTTAATCAATGCTCTGCCACTGGAAATCAAGTCAGAATGTTATTATGGTCTCTCCTTCTGGATTTAATTACAGCAGTAACTCATGGCTCAAAGTCTGAGCAAACACACCATGCAGTTTATAGCTTTGAAGAACAGCTATTAATCCTGCCGTCTACCTCCCGGTGCAAGCCAATGAAAGTGTTTTAAAAGCCTTTACGCCTGAAGATAAACACACACTTACACACGGGCTTAAGGTGGGGGTGCAGAGAACCCAGCCACCGTGTCTATTCTGCGCACATGCACTGCAGCATCCACTCCTGGGAGATGATCTCAAGGTGTACAAGCCTCTGAACATTCTGCCACCCAGACTGAGATACTATCTTGCACCTTTAACATTTGTGAGAAAGATTTCAGGATGTCAGCTCTTATCTTCTGGTAGCCTGGAGCAAAGCTTTTGCTGTACAAACAGGCTTGCTGCAGATGTGCACCAGTGCCTCTCGTATTTCTGGCATTAGTTTCCATCATGGATCTCTAACCTGATGATTAGCTGCAAATGGGAATAATGCGCCCTTCCAATAAATCAGGATCAGGAAGTGCTTTTAGTTCTGGCACCAGCTTGGGAGGGTGTCTCTTCCAACACTGCAGAAACACGCTCAGCCACATGCTGGCAGCTGGGAGGACAGAGCTGCCAGAGAGGTCTAGGGAAGGGTGAGGTGGAGCATGCAGAAGAGGGAACATGAACACGAATGCTTGTGGTTTTGAAGCTAACTCTGGTCATCCAAGTGGACAGTCAAAATGTCCTAAACTAATGTCTACCAGCACCTAGGTATTTAAAAAAGAATCTGAACAATGATTAAAGAACGTTCATCTGTCCTCTAAAGCCACTATCTTGAGTACCAGCTTTCTATATACATAATGTTTTTGAGAAAGAGGAAATTAAAACATAGCCAGCCTGATCATTTGATTGTGTGCTTTATTTGAACTCTACAGGAGGACAAGGGCCACAAAGCCATCTGCTCGCTTTCCCAGCAGGTTGGATGGACCGACATCCACCTGATACATGTCATTTGGGAAGCTATGGGAAGGAACCAAAGAAACATTTGCACTTGACTGATGTAGTTTACTTGCATGCTGCAGTGTGCTCTGCAAGGTTATCAGAAGGGGTCAGAATGTTTCAGGTATTTTTTTTTACCTGAACATTATTTCATCAGGACCTGCCAATTGTTTGAAGTGGAAAGTTTGAAGCAGGAAAGGCTAAGCTTCATCAGGTGGGTTTGTTTGAAGGACAGTGACATTTCAGAATTGATATCCTGCAATTGCCACATGCCTTCTGGAAACAGCAAGAAAGAAAAGTTTGGTATTTCACTGAAACCTGTCAAAAACATAGACATGAAGTACCGTGACTGACTGGCCTTGGTTTTGTGTTTGGTTGGTTTGCTAGCCCTTTCTGGATTTTGGTCTTTGTAGAGCAAATTTGTTTGGCTTTTTTTTTGGTGGGTTTTGTATGTGTGTGTGGTTTCTGTTGTTTTTTCTTTTGCGTGGATTTTTTTTTTTGGTTTGGTTTTGTCTTTTAAATTTCTGAGACTTGTCTGGAACTGCAAGTTTTTCACAACTTTCATTTCCAGCTTATGTTCCAGTGAACTTGGGAACCTTCTCAGCCCATTAAGCTGGACCAGAGGGGATGAAGGCAGAGCAGGACTGTGTACAGGAGGTACTGGCTACTGGTATAGTAGCCAGTATACAGGAGAAAAGTACATAAAACACTTGAGTAGGACCTCAGGCTAAGTCTGCAGTAAAAACATCCATTTATTCTCATCTCATCTAACATTAGCTTTCCAAAAGCAAGATCTCTTATCAAGCATCTTAAAAGGTGGTGCAAGCTTCCACTGCACTGCCTAGGGAGATCCAACTGCCCCACATAGCAGTGGGCTCTGCACTGCCCTTTTTAAGATATTCTGGCTCTTTTGGCTAGAGGAGGGGGTCTAGGAAGACTAAATTTCAAGGATAGATGGAATGAAATGTAGTAGTATGATCACCTTTGTGCTCTTGTCTCTTGGCAGTCTATTAATCTAAGGGAAAAGCCTGAGAAAATAAGACTAATTCATCCCAACTACTTTGGATGGTATAATTTAAATTTTTTCAAAGATTGACATAGCTGAGGCTGAACCCTGCCTCAAAACTCTCCCTGATCC